>JAAEAF010000948.1:0-93685 GCA_011037195.1 Triatoma infestans
CAGCATAGCTCAAAAACAAAAACAAAAACGTAGAAAGTTGAAACTTGATATTCCGTTTAGGTATCACCATGGGATCTGATTGTACGTTATGTGTCGAAATTCCTCTACCGAAAGTACCACTTTACTAGTTGGATTTTTTATTTTTTTGCGTTTTTCTCAAAAATGGCTCCGACGATTTTCTTGAAACTACATATATAAACTAAACATACAAGGATCTACAACTTTTATTTAAAACATTTCTCTGAGAAAATTCATTTAAGGGCACTTTTAGAAACAAAATTAATTAGAAATAAATAGATGGCCAAAATTCCGAGTTTCAAGAAAATTAGTTATTTTTATTTTGCTTTAGAAAGTCCGATATTTCACTTGCTTCAACCTAATAGAATCGTAAAATATACCGAAATCCCACTTTAAAGGATGCCTTAACATTACTTCTTCCTTGACCCCTGTAAAATGAATTTTCTCCGTGAAAAATCTTTCAGATAAAAGTTGTAGCTCTGTTTATTTGTAGTTAATACACCAAGTTTAAAGAAAATCCTTTCTGACATTTTTGAGGAAAAAAAATGAAAAATTTCCATAGTAAAGTGTTACATCCGATCGAGACCGAATTTAACTAAAAGCTTATTGGCGCCTCCCCCTCTGGTAGCACCTAAACAAAATGCCAAGTTTCAGCTTTCTGCGATATTCCTTTCTTTACTTATGCTAACCACAAATATACACATACAAACACAATGACCAATTTCAAAAATATTACTAATTGCAGGAGATCACGAGGAGCGATCAATAAAAATACAATTTTTTAAGATTATTCGACAAATTTATTGTCTTATTCAGGGATAAAAATAAAAAGCTATTAATTGAAATTACACATAATTTTCATAGTAAAAACACAATAAACAAGAAAAAAAAAAAAAAGGAAACCTAAACAAAACTTGTAATAATGATATAATTGAAACGAAATACTGAACTACATCATCCTAAAGGATTTTTATCCCTAAAGAAGACAATAAATTTGTCGAAACGTCGTAAAATCTGAAAAAAGTGTATTTTTATTGGCAGCTCTTCATGATCTTCTGCAATTTTAATCGAAAGATCGAGAATCATTATCATCAAAAAAATTACTTTTCAGTATTATGGGGAACTTATTATCGGTCCGTATGCTTAATAGGTGTTCGTATCTACTCGCACAGCCAAGCTGCGCTGAAGGCGCTGAGTTCATTTGTCTTCACTTCCAGGTTGGTGTTAGAATGTTCTAAAAGACTGGAAGTCTTTCTTCTCTGAAGGATAAGCTTCTAGTCTAGATTTCATGTCATGTGGGAATTTTTGGGAATGAGGAGGTGGATAGGTTTGCCAAATTAGGCGCCTCTCTCCCTTTCACTGGTCCCGCGCCTGCTGTTGGCTTGTCTTCTGGCACATGTCTGTCAGGCTTCCAGTCATAGCAGCTCCAACAGCAATTCATCCTTATGGTGAGCTCAGTAGGTTGGTTGTTGGCAGTCCAAAATGCTCATCGGGGGGGGCGGGGTGGTCGGTCCGGACAAGGCCATTAGTGAGACGTTGCTGTGTTTTTTCACGGAGCGCTCTCAGGCATCTGGTTGGAACTCATACTGGACAATGTGGTTTAAGGAGACATCTCTACATAATGGTGCTCATGCCGGATCCATTTTGTAGAGTCTGTGAGACAGAGGAGGAAACACCCATCTATCCTATGATAGATTGTCTGGGTTCAGGGCATATGGTTGGAACAGGATGTCTATGGAAGAGCTTAGGCTATTTCCCCTTTAGATTATTGTCCGGACTGCGTTGAATCTTAGATGGATTAGACCGGAGTCTGGATATGTGTTCTAGACCCGGTTTGTTGTTAATTTTCTTGGGGTAGCTATATGGGCCCAGGCTTTGGATAGCGTAGGGTTTGGTCCCTCCCCACAGACAGATAATAATAATAATAATAATAGGTTCCGTACAAGAACACCTTATAACCTCTTGAATACAATCAAAAAGTGCAGTGCGTGACAATAAGTCTCTGCTGAAGTTAACTCCCTACACGACGAACTTGATAGCCTTAATGTGACGATGGATGAGAATCCAAAACCGATCAGGAACGACATAAATATGCACGTTGCAACGAATAAATTCCCATATATATAATATTAATTACAAATAACTGTGATGACAAAATTCCGTATTAAAAAAAAAAAAAGGTTCACCGGAAGTGCAACTCTTACTAAATAGGTTTTGCGACTTTATTCATAAAGACATCAACAGGGTTTCAGTAAACTTAGTATACTAACCATACATACAGAGACCTGTCACTTTTGTTCTTAATAGTTTGCCGAGAAAATTTATTTTAGTGTGGTCCTGGAGGGCTGGCAGGTCACACTCCGTGACCATGGAGCCCTGGAAAGTAATCTATGTTCCAAAACATGGAAAGAAATTGAAAATACACTCATCTTTTCTTGCCTCATTGTGAATAATGCAAAATGCTTTGATCAATTTAAATTTCAATTTAAAGGTGTTCCTAGAAAAAAAGAAATAATTAATGCTCAAACCATTACAAAATTAATTACCTGCAATAAGTGGGCAGAATACTTTAAAACAAATGAAGTTGAATTTCATTATGAATTTTTTAACAATTTGTCAATTCTTTTTTTTTTTAAATTCCTGGTCAAAATAAGAATATAAAAAGTATTTTCGATGATTAATGTACAGTGGACTAAATAGAGAAACAAATAAAAAATTTTCCACTAACCGCAATATTTTGAGCGTACTCTATAATTATTGTAAAAATATTACTTTCCTAGAATTTTATAAGAACGTAAAACATAATAAAACGTTTAAGCGGTGCACATAAATATTAGAGCGGGGAAATTAATGAAAAACTGATGAAGATGACTGAAGAATATATTATATATTTATATTTTTATTTCAATTTTTATAAGAAATATCTTCATTAATATTAGAATTATATAGTTTTGTTTACTTTCACTCACTCCTTAGTAAACAGGAAGTATTGCGATCGTGCAAAATTTTCTAAATTGAGTTTACACAGGAAATACATGTTTTGGGGTCCACTGGATACAAAAAATTGTTTTTAGCGAATGGTCTGTGTCTGTGTTTAATAGAATATATCAAAAAAGGAAAAGTGGCAGGCAGCTCAAACTTGACATTCCGTTTAGGCATTATTAGAGCATCAGATACGAAGTTTTCTGGCAAAATCCAGTAATCGGAAGTGCGGCTTTACTGAATTATTATTATTATTATTTTTTTTTAGTTTTTCGCGATTTTCACAAAAACGGCTTGAAAGATTTTGTTTAAACTTTGCGAATATAGTTATCACTTTTATTTGAAACATTTCCCTCGGGAAAAATTTATTATTTTAGGAGTTCTGGGGGAGGGGGGTACAGTAGCGTTATGCTTTCCTGTAATATACCACTTCAGTATAATATATGGTTTTACCATTCACCTAACATTAATACATATTAGAAGCATTGACAATATTCCAAAGCTGAACAAAATCTGGTTCTTAAACCGAAGAATAGGTTTTTGAGTTTTTTTCAAGAATTTTTGTAGAAAACGTTTACAACGATTTTCTTTAAACTTGGAATGCTTGCTGTATATAGATAGAAATGTCACTTTTATTTCTGAAAAAAAAGAAAAGATTTCTGAGTGGTATTGAAGGTCTGTCAGTTAGAACGTGGTAATTTTAAAGCAAATTTCTTAAATAAATCATATTAATTAGAGTAAGAGAAATTCGATAAGATTTTTTTTTATAATATTTTGTATTTTATTATGAGTATTTTATGTCTATTCAGTGATATTAGAATTATATATTATTTTTATTTATGAGACTACAAAATATATTACTTTTCAATTTTATGTATCTGATGTTACATACAGATGTGTTTATAACATAGTACATATTTTTATGTATGTATCTATTATATTTTTCAATATAATTTGTTCTCTTTATGCTCTCTTTTTTTATCCTAAAATCCATTAGGCAACCCAAAGTTTTATACACAATATGTTTAATCATAAAAAACTCAACGCAAATACACCAGAACGAAAAAAAAACAGTTTTTAAGATAACTATCTGTTCACGTGCAATTCCCTTGTGGCCCTAGAAAATATTCTAGCTATAATGAAAGAAGAAGCGGTACAATGTACTAGTATATGTACTTTCATTAGAGGGAATAAAGTCAAAAGTATAAGATAAAAAAATAAAGAGTTCAGACAGATAGTATAAAGAGTACTTAAGAGTTTAAGACGAATCACAATTAGTGACATTAAACACTAATACTAAACTCATTATTATTGTTCACAGCTCATCACTCACTACATCACTACATAACAATATTTACCCATAAATTAGGTACATTAACTAACACAATGCATCAGAAAAGGTGAAAAGAACAACAGCTATAATGGATACTAGTAAAATGTTAGGATATAGATTCTCTTAAGCTTTTGTACTGCACTTTACTTAAACCTCATCTTGAGTGCTGTACGTCGGTTTGGTCGCCCATAAATATAACGATTTAATTTGAAAGGATTTAAAATAAATTATTGAAGCTAATTGCAATCAAATTTCACGTGCCGAAGAACTAGTTAGACTATGGTGTTTTGAGAAAATTTTTATTAATTGCCGAGCTGTGCAGTTCGTAGGAAAATCTATTATACGTCATCTAATATACGTTACTATTCAAAGGACTGATCGATTGTATTGACTTAACCATATCTTTATCTTTTCAGGTTTCTACTAGAAATGCCCGACAGTACAATTTATTCTAAATTCTACAAAAAACACTATACCTTCAATTCTTCTTTATACCCCGAGCTTTCAGATTACTAAATGAGTATGCATCCAACATTGATATATTTCGCATTATCTCGCTTCCAATTCAGAAATAAATTAAAGTATTTCATTTTATAATTCGATTTTCCATATCATTTATCAAAATAAATAATTTCTTAATTTTTGTTTTTTATTTTTTTATTTCCTATTTATATAGTTATATATTATTTATATTTAAATGCCAATCGTATGGTTGGTTATATATTGAATTGTAAACTATATGTTAATATAGTAGTTTCTAGAATACAGTTGTTACTCTTTTGTTTCTCTTAGATGTATAAGATTATTTATTTTACACGAATATTTACATAGTTTGTGAAAGTATTAATAATCCGTTAATTTTAAATAAATAAATAAAGCCTGTATTGTTCAAGTGTCTCCTAGCTCGTTGCAGAACCAGAAGAAAGAAGCAGAAGGAGCCTGCAGGTTCTTTTTGCAGTTGTAGACATTTAGAAGCCATTAGTAGTATTTAATATCAATTTGATGTTCTTTTTTTCAGATCTCGTGACTTGGCATCAAAACGCATCGAATAATAATAATAATAATAATAAAAATCTGTAAAAACTCACCCGACCTTTGTCTTACCTTGTTAAGCCTCACTCATGCGCCACGATAGTCTTAGGCATAGACCTCGAAGCTCATCTGTATTGTGGTATTGGGTTTCATTCCCGGGCCTGGCTTTGGATTTTAATTGAGTATTAATATGAGTAATATATAGTAAATTATGTTTGAGATCCGTCTGCGTCCACGACTGATCGGTAGTTGAACTTAAAGCCCGCAGGAATCGTAAAAAGCTGAAACTTATTTAGCTGCTACCAGAGGAACAACAATAAGGATTAGATCAAAATGAATCAAGCAGAAGTACTAATTTGCAGAACAGAGTTTTTGTGCTTATTATTATTATTTTCTCAGAAATGGTTCCAAGGATCTTCTTTAACACTGGTGTATTAACTATACATAAATACAAGCGTTACAATTTTTTTTTTTCCATTTTTCGGGGAAAAATTCATTCTAAGGTGATCTGCGAAAGGAGTGACTTCAAATTATTCTTTAAAGTGTGACATTTCAATTTGTTATACGATGGAAGATTTCTCCGAGAAAATTTATTTAAGGAGGCTTTTAGAGAGAGGTGGTAGGGTTATATTTTCCTCTAAAATGCTATTTTAGTATATTATATAGAGCTAAACAAACATCTATAGTATAATATTATTTAGAATTAAATATGTTGCCAAAAATTCTGAGTTTGAAAAAACTAAAGACCGGAAGGTGCGTTTTTACTGAATAATTTTTTCAGGTTATTTGTTATTTTCTCCATAAAAATACCGATACCGATGGATTTCATTAAATTTATAAACCTAACTATGAATACATAGAGACCTATCACTTTTATTGGCAACTTTTTTCCGAAAAAGTTAATTTAAAGAAATTTTGATGTAGAGGGGAGGTGATTGATGCTTTCCTCAAACAGGTCATTTCATCAAGTTTGGATTCTCCAATTGATGTAAAATTGAAGACAAACAAAAATTCAGTATGAATTATAAGTTTGAAGAGAAAAGTATGAAGTATACAAAAACTAGTGGTGCGTATGTTTCACTTCTGATATTTACTTTGTCTCACTGCTAATAAAAGGGAAATATTGCGATCATGTCAAATTTTCGAAATTGAGTTTTCACCGGAAATACATTTTTTTTTTGGACTACTGAGTTCGAAAAAAATTGATTTTATCGTATGTATGAATAAAATACCTTAAAAACGAAAAATCGCAGGAATAGTGAGTAATGTTGGTAACACTGTTTAGATACTACTATCGTATCTCACACGAAGGTTTCGGTGCAAAATCTAACTACCAAAAGAGCGATTTTATTGAATAGTTTTTCAGTTTTTGCGATTTTCTCGAAAACAGCTCTAACGATTGTCTTTAAACTTCTTATAGAAGCATTGATAGAATCCCAAAATTTAAAGATAATCGGTTAACCGGAAGTGCGACTTTACAGTTATAGGTTTTTGAGTTTTTTTTTTTATTTTCTCGAAAACGATTTACTAATTCCACAGATATAAACCTATCAACTTTATTAATAATAATAATAATAATAATAATAATTCATTCAGAAAGAATATACAAAATACAATAATATATATAAAATATACATAAATATGGCTTTACAGCCATCTGCTACCTATCACATTTAGTTCTATCGTTTAAAAAAAAAAAGTCTTTACTTGGTTCTGAGATATCTGGGATGTTAAAATTTGAATGTGTTTGTTCAATATTATTGGTTTCAGAAATTTAAAGAAAATTTGCCTATTTATAAAGGAAACTGTATTAAGATTAGAAAGCTGAGAGATGAAGTATCAGTAGAGGTTTTGAAAACTATCTATTACGGGTTGTTTTATTCTAAAATGAGCTATGGTATACTGCTATGGAGAGCAGCTTCTGATAGTAATCTAGTCTTTAAGGTACAAAAAAAAAAGCAATAAGTACCATGTTTAGAAAAAATAATAGAGATAGCTATAAAGCATTGTTTAAAGAGCATTCTCTTCTAACTTTGCCATCTTTTTTTATTATCACTAATTTATTGGCTATAAAAGATAATACTAATAATGTGTTCAGAAATGATTTCCATCAACATGGCATAAGAAGGAAAAAAAAACTTACATATTCCAGCTAAAAGACTGAAAAAAATCTGATTTGTCTCCAACTATAATGTCTCGGAAAATATATAATAATTTGCCCCATGAAATTAAAGTAATTGAAGGAAAACAGTTTAGAAAAGTAGTAAGAAGATTTCTGATAGAGAAAACTTTCTACAGTATTTCTGAATATTTAGAACACAAATGGAACGTTACAGAATTTTGTATAGACTAAGTATCCATGGTTATATGAACGTTACATTAATTATAAAGAACAAAGTTTATTTAAGTAAACTCAGTTTCTTTGTACATCACACCTTGCATTTGTTGACGTGCTTATTGTATTTTTGTAATACGTTAAGGCTTAATAAATAAATAAATAAATAAGGAGAGTTAGGGAAAGTCGTGTGAGGGTATCACACTAATTTTTTTTTTCCTCATATTCAAGGCACCACAATATCCAGCGAGAACTCAATTTGGGAAATATTTAATACTATCGTAATTCTTTTTACAGCAAGTAGTAAGAGGAGGTAACTATTTATAACTTCCCTAATACAAAAATATTATTATTTTGATTTTAATCATTAAAGAAACAATTCTGACGTAATCCTCTTTAATATACTATTTTCATAATAATTAGTTTTATTAAATAATAAATTTATTAATAATTTATATTATAATGGAATAACTTCTTATTTTTTAACAAGCATCAATAAAGTAGGACAAAGTATGGGCGTTCCCTGGTAACACACTCGAACGGATATCAGGGCGAAAATACAAAATGGCCACTTACCTAGCGATAGAAAGTAGATGAAATTAATACACATTAAGGAGTAAAAAAAAAATAAATAAATAAAAATAAAATAAACAAAAATAACAAAAAAAAAATTTATCCGAACTGATTTGCTTGGCTGTCCGACTTTCTTCTACACCCACTTGTGCTATCTATCCCAGCCCACTGATTTATCGAGGTTTTTACTTTTTTTTTTTTTTGTTATTCTATCAATTTAATATCGCTCATTATTAATATTTATGGATTTTTTTTTTTTAATTCAATAATTAGAGTTGCCAGATTGCATTAATTCCAAGTAAAAAAAAAAAAAACATCGGTGTGAAACACTCACACCACTTTCTCTCACTACAATTTACATCGTTATAATTAGCTAATTCTCTTCAAACTTATAATTCTTAGTAGATAATTCTCTTCAATGTTATATCACTGGCAGAATCTAAACTTAATAAAAGGACTTTTTTGACGAAAGTATAAGCTCACAATTTCTTCCAAAACTTCCCTTAAATTTATTTTATAAACTGATTATGCTCTGTGCAAGTCTATATTATCACACTGTTTTTTTCGTATCAAGGCATCCTAATAGTTTGGTCGAAAGCCTGAAACCGGTCGATGACCACAATATGTGAAGCAGGCTATCACGGAATATATCTGTGGACACCCCTTAAATAAACTTTCTCGCATAAAAAAATTACAAATAAAAGTGAAAGTTCTCTGTATATAAGATTAAAATATTAATGAATTCCTTGGTATTTTTTTTGGTGAAAATCGCAGACAAAAATCTTTTTTCAGTAAAGTCGCACTTCCGATCAACTTATCACTTTTCAAGTCCGGAATTTTGAAGCAACATATTTAATATTAATTAATGTTATTTAGATAATAGAATCGTATAATAATCTAAAATAGCACTTTAAAGGAAAGCAAAACCATACATACTTGCCCTAAAACCCACTTTTAATCCTCTTTATATGTGTAGTTTTATACAAAGTTTTTTGAAGTTCAAGCCGTTTCTAAGAAAATCACAAAGAATTGAAAAACAAAAATCCATTAAGTAACAGGTGACTAAAATAGAATGTCAAATTCGAATTTGCTTGGGATTTTTTTTTTTTTTGAGTTCTGCTGGTCACATACCCGCATACATGTGGGATTATAGCATTGCGACCTGAATGGCAGTGCGCTGCCGGACTCCAAGCAGTGTTCTGTAGCTATAGACAACAGTGCTCATCACCGTACAGTGAGTCGTAGAGGCTCCTAGGAAGAGAAAATCTAAGGGCAGCATGCTGGATTCGAACTCGGGACCTCCGCGTTGCTAGTCCAGCGCGCAACCAACTGTGCTAATCCCTTCCTTTCCCTTGGCTTTCGCCAATAAACTAAGGGCGGAGACCCTAGTTTGTGTACTATGTTTGTCCTTGTCTGTAAAGTGTATTGTGTACTGTTTTGACGAAGTGCATGGAGTAGTGAGCTCTCGTAACCCGTGGGGTGGCTACTCCCCAAGTAACTGCATGCAACAGATCCCCCTGCATACAGACAAACACACAACTTTTCTAATCAATTGCATTAAGAGGAAATCATGTGAGTGTTACACACCAGGTTTTCCTCATTCACATGCAGCAGGCAGCAAGCAGCAGGCAGAGAAAGTTAAAACAAAACATAAGTAAAAAATTCGCACTTCCGGTTGACAGATTTTGTTCGAAATCTTCGGGTAAGTTCCCTTTTTTTTTTTTTTTGCTTTGTATTTATGTTGTTTAAACACACTCCTATGAACAAACACCGTACACACACTGCACAAAACACTATCTCTATCTACGCTATCTCACTCACACACTGAATTCGCTAAAAATATTTATTTTCTTACTCTGAGAACACTAAATACATATTTTAGATGATAACTTTTGTTTCGAAAATCTGACATGATCGCAATTACTTCCTCTTACAAGTAGTGAGAGAAAGTAATAATTTTTATTACAATTATTAGTATTCTAAGCATAATTTTATAAATAATAAAACTTAGTGCACTTTAAGGAACAAGACTAAGTACTACTGTATATCACAGTTCCTTTCAAATATTATTCCTAACTACATACTCTAAACTAAATAAGCGAAAAATTTCAAACAGAAAATTCCCGCAATTTTTTTTTCTTCAAATTTATTTAAATAATTTCTATATATGTATACACGTATAATTTATACAGCTAAGGATTGTGTCCAAATAGTAGACATTTTCACAGTCCTAAAATATCGGCATCAAAACAATAACGATTTTAGAATTTAACAATTTTTTTTTATTTTGGAACAAAAATCCTACACAATTAATCCCATTTTTTTTTTTTTATAAAGTGTTTCATTTGTGGATTCAAGTAATCTATTATGCAAAATTCATTGTCCTTCTACTGTTTCTATGGTTCATACACAAAATTTCAAAATGGCCGTTACTTACGTCACAGTTCACACCAGCCTAATCATTTTCTTGGAGATCATAAAAAAAAAGAATATTGCTGGAGCCGGTAAACAATACATTGCGAAAATCTTAATAAAAATCCATTATTCTGCAAAACCTCATAATGTTGCCCAATGTTTAAGTATAGGGTAATTTATGCTATTTTTTCGTTTCGAATTTTGCAATTTGTCCACCATCACCCTCATATCCCACGCCTCTTTTCGTCCCTCACTCACTCTATCTCACACACCTAAATACACATGTTTCAACCTTATCCCACCACCAAAATGCCAGTCAGAATTTCCTTCTTGGAAAAAAGTTTCAACCAAAAGTGATAGGTCTCTGCATGTGTAGTTAGTATACGAAGTTTAACGAATCCTTTTCGTGTTTATATGGAGAAAAATAGCAGATTATATTCGCATTTCCTGTTGACCGATTTTTTTTTTTTCTTTGAACACTGAATTTTTCGTCAAACCCTTGATTCATATTAATATTTATACAGGTGTTTAGAATTATATAATATAACCAAATGACACTTTAGAGGAAAGTATAAAGTCAAAGTGTAAAGTGGTACTTTCGATTGTCCGATTTTAACCAAAAACTTATTGTTCGGTTCTCTGGTAGAAGTTAATAGTAAAACAAAATATTAAGTTTGAATTTTCTCCAACTTTCCGTTTTTGAGTTATGCTGACCACAGACAGACACACACAAATTTCTAAAAATTACTTTTTCTGATTCAGGGGTGAACACTTATAGCAGTAAGAAAAGATAAAAATAGGAGAAGAAGAACAATATACATTTTAAATCTAGTTCATACATCAGAGTATATACCCCGATATGACTAAATTGTTAGGCAGCGTCCAACAATAGTTAATGTTTGTCAATAAGTCAAAGTAAAAATGTCACAGAGGAAAACATTCCACATTCTCTTTAAATTAAATTTTTCCAGGAAAAAAATGATTCAATTCATATAAATTACGTAATATTGGTTGGCATTGACCGCAATTGTCTAAGAAGATCATTTTAGACCTGACGCTAGCGCACAGGACATTATGCGCCAGAATTCAGGGCTTAATTCTTGTGAGGTCGATTCTATATTGTTGACACAGCATCTTGAGAAAAAGTGGAAATCATCAGTTTCCAGTATAGCCTGTACTGTAATGTCGCACTTCCGGTTAATTGGGTTTCTTCAATTTGCAATCCTAACAATGCTTCTGATGTATATTAAATATTATGTAGGTAGAAAAAATAAAATTCTCGGGAATATGTTTGAAAAAAAAATGATAGGTACCGACCGATTTATGCGTACATGAAGATGAAGGAAACAATATTGGTGTCATTTTTGAGAAAAGCACGAAAAACTAATATAAAAAATCTAATCAGTACAATCGCACTTCCGGTTTCAATTTCGAAAATCTCATACAATCCCAATACTTCCACTTACTAGGAGTGAGAGAAAGTAAAAAAGAAGTTATTACAAACTGCAATAAGTAGAGATAGGAATTCAATTTTATCGCCATCTAATTTAAAATTAATAAAAAAAAAAAATCTGTTGTGAAACACACAACTTTCTCTTACTGCAGCTAATATAATTATAAAATTGGCATTATTTTTGTATAATTTAATTATAATGTCTACAATGTTTAGTGTTGAAGTTAATATAAAAATTGTAATAGGGGTAATCAGTAATACCTGAGTGTAACTTGTGTGGCAGCGCCACTAACAATAAAGTTTGTAGTGTCCATTTAAATTTTGGTCCCCCAAAAAATCAATTCCCCTCCCTCCAAGTGATTTTTAGAAGTTTAAAGAAAGAAAAAAAAAATCAACAAATGTTCAGTAATATTCGCACGTCTGGTTGATGGATTTTGACCGAAACTTTCGTGCCAGATGCGGTGGTGATATCTGGACGGAATATATTTTAAGCTTCCAAAGATTTTTCGCTTTTGAAATATTCTGTTTATACGTATATATATATTTTCTAAAAAATTTTTTTTTCATATTTAAGGTACCCTGAAATATGTGTTTTCGGTGAATACTCTTTCTGGTGTATTCTCTGATGGGACATATACACACACACACACACACCAGAGTTGGCAATATTTTTAATCGACATTTACTAGTTAAGTAGTTGCAACTAACAAGTGAAGTTGACAGTTGTTTTTTGCAATAATGTTTTATAACTAATGAAGTTATAGTTAGTATGTAAAATTATATTCTGGTAATTGCAAAATTACTAACGGTAAATTATGCAGTAAAAGTAAAGTGTAATGACATGGCAAGGTCATAGCAATGTCAAACCTTCACAACACATAACAAAGAAAGAATAATTTATAACTAGTGGCCTAGCCGGCTGCTGTCTTCAAGACAAGGCCGCGGCCAAACAAACAAAACCAAGGGTCGATGCTTTACATCAAAGCAAGCAACCGCTAAGGCTGGCCACTGACCTAAATCACTGGTCACCGAAATAACCAAGGTCGCACAAGGTCGCACACTAGGACAGATGTCTTGGTGTGAGTGTTGCTAACACTAATATATAAACTTCGCCCCATTGGAAGAGGGGATGATTATATGATTATACTTCAGTACGTCTTCAAGATTATTATACGAGCAGCAGTTTCCGCGTCCCTATACAGTTTTTATTTATACTTATTTCCTTAGTTGTGCATCTTAGTTCATTTATTTTAATCATTCTAAATTATTAGTTATTTATCTCCTATTTATTTCTAAGTATTTCTTGTTAATAGTTACCATCACTCACGTTTAAATTATTGTACAAATACAGTCTATTTTTATAATTCAGTGTTAATAGTTCGAGCACTAACTTCCAAAAATCTCTAAACTAACTTCCGCCCTTTTCAAGACATCTACTACATACCATAGGAATCACAATAAACGATTCCACAACATCTGGTGGTATCACGGTGGGATCAGAACATCCGATAAACGATTCCACTACAAAAGTAATGCCTATTTTTTCAGACCGGCTTAACGTCCAACCACCAAATTAAGTGCCATGGACGGAGGCGGAAGCACATACTTTACTATTAACATTTTTTAAACTAAATATAAATTTAGCTCCCAGTACAAGACCATGCTCCTCAACAGGTTACCATTCTTATTGTTGGTACTGTTGAATTTATGAGATGCAACTTTAAAGAAATTTTACCAAATTTTGAATCAGATCAAGGGTGGTTAGTATTTAAACTTACTAGGAAGTAAATAAGTAAAGCAGAATATATAGTAAAAGACAGGAAGATTCAAGTATTTATAACCAATTACAACTAGAACTTGATACAAAAGTATGGTAGTTACTTTTTCAAATACTTTTTCTCAACTACTACTTCCAGTTAAGAGTTTCAATTACAACTACTTTAATTGAAAAAAATTAAAGTCCAAAATCTTTAATGGCAACTATATCGCATGAATTCGTAGTTTGCCCAATTTTGACACACATAAACAGACCATTCACTGAAATATTATTTTTTATACACCGGGGACCTCAAAAAATGCCTTTCCGATGATTTAAAAAAAAAAAAAAAAAATAACCAATTCGAAACTTGGACAGAAAATGTGATGTGACATGAATTTCCCCCCCAAGAAGAAAAATCTGACAGAAATAGCCATATTATGGGTTTCTTTTGATACCATTCTCTTAAAACATTTTTTTCACACTCACAGGACTTCAATGTATTACCGATTTAAACCCAATTTCCAAAATTTTATAATGTCGCGATATTCCTTTTTATTAGGAGTAAGAGAAAGTAAAACCACTTTTTCGTATTCAGGTGACCTAGAAAACATTTAATTCTGGTTTTAAACAAATTTCAACACGATGGCTATGCTTACTCTTCAAACAGTAAGAGAAAGTAAAAAAAGAATTAGTAAAAACAAAAAATTTCATTGTATCTTAAAAATAAAATTCACGATAAAAAAAAAATCATCTGGTTTAGGTTGTTTTGAAATTTACAGACTGCTTTCACTTCGCACGTTTACTTTAATTACTAAACTTTAAATAAAATCAATTAATAATGCGTATTAATAAATATATATATATATATATATACTAACAAAAAAAAAAATGAACAGGGTTGAACACTCGGCCTTTGCAGAAACGATAGATTAATAACTTAACTGTAGAAAGTCGTATTTGTGTAGTGACACGTCACCTTCTGTTATCTTATTCAACTAGCTGCAGACAGTGCTGACAGACTACACCTGGTTCAGAGCACTAAACAGTAATGGTGCCTTATGTGCTTTCTATAAAACTAACAATTCCACTCTTTTGACTTTCTCTTACTGCTGTAAGTAGAGTAAGTATTGCAACATTGTCCAATTTTGGAAATTGAGTTTTCATCGGATATACTTGAGTTTAGGTTCTCTAAGTACGAAAAACATCTGGTATGAAACACTCACACAACTTTCACTTACTCTAATAATAATCAAGAAATTTTCTTTAAAATAGTAACGTTACATTGCTCCAGCGGCCTTATGTGGGAGCACTTTAAATCAAAACTAAGAAAGATTATGCAATTTTTATATTAAACCACCAACTGACAGATCTGTAATGTCACTCTGAAATCAATTGTTTCGGAAAAATGTTATTAAATAAAAGTGATACCTTCCTATCTATGCAGCAAATATAAAATCGTTGTGACCGTTTTCGAGAAAATTTCAGAAAAAAAAAAAACAACTAAAAGCTACTCTATTAACACGCACCTCCGTTACTGATTTTTTTTTTAAATTTGAAATTCTATGGAAATTACCCAATAACTCAATAATCTTCTAATGTATTATAACATTACGTTTATAAAGTAGCACTTCCGGTTAATGAATTTTGCCGAAATCTTTCATGCCTGATGCGGTGGTAATGCCTAAATGTAATATCAAGTTTAAGGTTGTTGTGACATTTACTTTTTGAGAAATTCTATTAAAATACACACACACATTCGCTAAAACCATTTTTTCGTATTCAGGGTCCTCAAAACATGTATTTCCGGTGAAAACTCTATTTCTAAAATTTGGCTTGATCGCAATGCTTCCGTAAGTAAGAGATAGTAAAAATCGTTTAGACTTGTAACAGCCATGGCACCATCTGCTCGCTTTTCATTAAACTTTCAATTTTGGCCTCACATTTAATTATTATTAATATTAGGTAGGTGTTAAAATTGTAATATTATACAGCTGCAAGCGAAGGGAAATCAATAAGTAAGTGGTTAGCGTACGCGGAGGACCCAGCTTCGAGTCCAGTCCTCCTATCCTTAGAATTTTTCTTCCTAGGAGGCTCTACAGCTCACTGTCCGGTGATACACAGTGTTGTCTGTAACGAGAGAACACTGTCCGTAGGCCGGCAGTGCTCTGAGAAGGCTCCGGGTGCCAATGACCATAGATGTTGACGCGCCTTAAAGTAAAAAAATAATAAAAATTATATAGCTGCAAATTACAAGAAAACTTAACGTCATCCTAAAATGAATTTATCCAGAAAAATATTTCAAATAAAAGTTGTAACTCTTTTTATGGTAAGTTGATATACCAAGAATTATTAATGCTAATATAAAGAAATTAGTGAGAGGGAATAAATACCTACCTAGACAATAGTAGAAGTGATCACATCGTAATCCATAAGGGAGCGCCAATAACACTGAACCTAGCCCCTACATAATATTAAAAATTTTCACCCCAAAAAATTCCACAGAACTACCTAAAAATCAATATTTTTTGGAAAAAAAGTTTCAAATAAAAGTGATAGGTTTTTTATTTTTATCTATGCAATTAGTATTCCAAGTTCATAAATCGTTCTAGTCGTTTTTCAGCGAAAATTCAAACTGATTCAAAAACCCTATTGTGTAAAGTCGCACTTTGAGTAACGGATTTTCTTTAAATTTAGAATTCTAAGAATGTTTCTAATTTAAGTTAATATTAAATAGGTGAATCATGCATTGCACTGATATGGTACTTTGGAGCAAAGCTCAATTCGTTTGAAATCGTTTTGGTGCCATTTTTAATTTATTTTAAATTTCTTAAATATAGATACGCTACTGAAGGTGGAATAAATCCTGAAACGTTTAAGGAAAAATTAAAAGCTCTTTTTTTTCTTCTTTTTTTTTTACAATCTTGAATTAGAAATCCAATTAAAATAGTATAAAATAAGCATTACCGAATTAATATAGAAGAGTCGACAAGAAAGAATATAACTACCATGTACAGTCGCCAACCAGATAATTGATTTTCTTGAAACATGAAATTTTAGCAGAGCGTTTAATGTGTTAGTTATACCATATATATTATAGGAATTGTACATTGAATGGAAGTAGGTCTTAAGAGGAATGTTTTACACTACTGCACCCACAAAACCCGCAATTAATCAATTTTTCCCCGAAAAATGGTTCAAATTTATGTAACATGCATTTATATATGTAGATAGTATAATAAGTTTTAAAAGAATCCATTCAATCAGCATTTTCGCTTGGCGTTGACAAATTTTTTTTTTTAATTTAAGGCGCATCAACATCTATGGTCATTGTCGCCTGAAGCCTTCTCAGTGCACTGCCGGCCTACGGAAAGTGTTCTCTCGTTTCAGACAACACTGTCCATCACCAGACAGTGAGCTGTAGAGCCTCCTAGGAAGAAAAAAACTAAGGGCAGCACAGCTGGACTCGAAAATATATTGCTGAGATGAGCACTAATTCATCTCATACAGTGGCTTTTTTTACTTCCTACAATCTATCCAGTATCTCCACAACCTATGGAAATGATGCTTGCACCGTTTTAAAAAACTGGGCTAAGGCAAATAGAACATTAGCACCCTTATTGAACGAAAGGACCTGTACGCGCCACAGAATCTTTCCACAACATATTATTGATAATATCAAGATCACCATTTCTTCAGTGCTGAATTACAGTAAGTGAACATCAACTTCCATTTTACGACATCAACTACACCAGTCTGATAAAACATAAATAATAAGTTGAGGGGTGAGGGAAACCCTTCAACCCCAGGCAAGTATAGAAGTGATTGTATTACAGACAGAAGTTAGTGCCAGTAATGTTTGACTAACATTATTTGAAATTTATGCTCGCAGATTCCTTAGAACCCCTCAATGCAGTGTATTCTAAGTTTAAAGTGAATCATGTTTGAGAAAATTAAAAAAACAAAAACTCAATAATCTGTTCTGTAAAATCGCAATTCCAGTTAACGGATTTTCTTCAAATTTGGAATTCGTCAATATTTCTAATGTATATTAATAATTAATATTATACAGATGGCAGTACTTAAGTGGTATTTTAGAGGAAAGTTGAATGCTACTGTTGTCCCAGAACCTTAGATATATATGTATACCGGGTGTAACAGCAACCTCTGGCCACATAGCGACAAGGTTTGCCAGAACCTTAGATATATATGTATACCTGGTCTAACAGCAACCTTCGGGATATGGTTTTTCACTTTATTTGGAACAAAAAAATTTCTAATAAACCATGGTCCTATTCGTTCGCCTTCAAAAGTTATTCTTCATTTTGGAAAATTTTCAATTTTACTACTTTTTCTCATAAAATTGATTATATCTCAAAAAGTTTTTAACATAAATCATATTCAATTACATCTTTGCAAAGAGCATTAAATTTCCTATAAGAAACAGAAGTTTTATTTTAATTTAATTAATTATAAGGTTTTTCAGTGACTTTAAACTCAACCCTACAGGGCTTCGACAGTTAAAAGCCACTTTTCAATACTATTTTCTTATAAATTTCTTTAAGGCTAGCGTATGGTCCGGTTACAGAAAAAATGTCTACATTTCACCAGCTTTCCCAACGATAATAATATTATGGGGTTTCTTTCTTGTTTTCTTAAAGAAAATGCGAAATAAGTGTAAAAAACAACAAAATGAAAATTGAGAACTGTTACAAAAATATCCAAGATTAATTAATAATCCTGGCCTAACAGGAAACCATACAAGCAGCGTATCAAGGACTAGGGGAAACCGGTTCTGTGAGAATAAATTACCGAGGAAACTTTGACCGTTCTGACGAAAATTCATGTCAACGCATCTTAAATGTGTCTGACGACGATTCTACCCTTAGCACACGCAGAGTGGCATTGTCGCTAGGTTTGTCACATCAGACGGTGCACAGGTATCTTCTACGGGATGGTCAAAGTTTCAAACGGAACGATCAAAGTTTCCTCGGTAGTTAATTCTCACAGAACCGGATTCCCCTAGTCTTTGATACGCTGCCTGTATGGTTTCCTGTTAGGTCCGCGTCTGTTAGGCCAACGGCGAGCATACTCAGCTGCAGCTTCCGACGCGCTGCCATTACAAAACCCAGAAATAAAAAAACCATATCTCGGTATTCTATGTCAGGAACTGTGGCATTTTGAATGTATGACCAGCTAAATCACGACTAAATGTTTCGGTTTATTAGAATTAGACGGATTTCTATTGCGAGATTACAATTCCAAAGTTCATTCCAGGATTATTAATTAATCTTAGGATATTTTGGTAACAGTTCTCAATTTTCATTTTGTTGTTTTTTAATTTATTTCGCATTTTCTTTAACAAAACAAGAAAGAAACCCCATGATATTTATTATCGTTGGAAAGCTGTTGAAATGTAGATATTTTTTCTGTCACCGGACCATACGCTAGCCTTAAAGAAATTTATAAGAAAATACTATTGAAAAGTGGTTTTTAACAGTCGAAGCGCTGTAGAGTTGAGTTTAAAGTCTCTGAAAAACCTTATAATTAATTCAATTAAAATAAAACTTCTGTTTCTTATAGGAAATTTAGTGCTCTTTCCAAAGATGTAATTGAATATGATTTACGTGAAAAACTTTTTGAGATATAATCAATTTTATGAGAAAAAGTAGGAAAATTGAAACTTTTACAAAATGAAGAATAACTTTTAAAGGCGAACGAATCGGGCCATGGTTTATTAGAAATTTTTTGTTCCAAATAAAGTGAAAATCCATATCCCGAAGTATTGCCAGAGGTTGGTGTTACACCCTGTATACCTATTTATTAATATATACTTATCTTTCAGTAAAAACGTTTTTTTCTCATTATGGCGATCTCAAAACATGTATTTCCGGTGAAAACTCGATGTCGAAAATTTGACACGATAGCAATACTTCCTCTTACAGCTAGTAAGAGAGAGAAGGTAATAAAAATTTAATATTTTACAAAAAATCAGATTTTGTAGCAAATCAGTTGATCCGGAAGTGCAACTTTGAGGAACGTTTTTTTTACTTCCTGTCACTACTGCAGGAGGAAGTATTGCGATCGTGACAAATTAGCGATATCGAGTTTTTTAGAAACTTTTGTGTGTGTAGGGGGTTATGTAGATGAACAGCATAGATCAAAAGCGAAAAATCGCAATAAGTTCAAACTTGACATTTCATTTGGGTATCTCCATAGGGTCCGACAGGAAGTTAAATGTCAAAATTCCTTAACCAGGAGTACCATTTTACTGAATAGATTTTTCAGTTTTATTCGTTTTTAGGTACTACCACCGCATCTGGCACAAAGATTTAGGTACTACCACCGCATCTGGCACAAAGATTTAGGTACTACCACCGCATCTGGCACAGAGATTTAGGACGAAAATCCATCCACTTGCGACTAGACTAAATGTTTTCTTTCGTCCAATTTTTGCACCAACGATTTTTCTTTAAAATTCGCACACTAATAAATATCTTCACTTTTATTTGAACATTTTCTGGGGAAATTGATTGTTGGTCAGTTCTGAGGGAGCGATGACATTTAGTTTCTAGTCTTCTAAAGTGTAATTTTAATACCAATTACAGATTTTATCACTCATAAAATTTTAAGATATATTTAAAGCACTGATAGAATTTTAAATTTCAAGAAAATTTACTATAATAATTTTTTTTATTAATTGCAAGTATCATTAAGTTGTGTGAATGTTTCACACCAAATTTTCATTTAATTCGTGGTTTGATAATTTATAAAAATATTTTTGTGAAATATATAATCACTAGTGCGGACAAAATTAGTCATCAATAATCAAAGCGATGAATATGGAAGCTGTGCGTTAAGCTGAAACTGTTTTGTTTCTATGAAGTTCTCATCGATATATCGTGAATATTTAGCTCTAGTTTTGTAATTTAAAATAAAACTTAATAAAGAAAAAGGACTACATAAAATAAAAGATTAAAGTTCTACCACTGAAGTGCTGGTAACATTTATAGAGTGAACCAAAAAACTACCAGTCTTTAATATATATATATATTAAGATTTTTATGTATATACATAAAAAACTTAATATTCTTAAAAATAAAAAAAAAATTAATATACAAATATAACTTTCTATGTCTACTTTCTAACAATATTAGAGATTTCAATAAATTGATTTCGAAAATGTCACAGCACTCCAGTTTTGTAATTTATCCAAAATGGACAGACATTTTTCTCAAAATTATAAAAATGCTTAATATAATCAATAAAAAAAAAAAAAAAAAAAAAAAAAAAAAAAAACGTTAGCTACTTGACAAAAATTAAAAAATATATCTTATTAATTACTATTACAAATAAACAAGTTAGTATATACATTAAATCTGTGCCTAATTAATTTCTGTTTTTCGGCGGTGTAAAGGTCTGTTGTGTATATAACCAAAATCGAGGGGCCTCAGATACAATTTTATGACTTTAATTGGAGAATGGGCTAGTCATATGTTTCTAGGGACCTACTAACTACAGCCGGAAGGTCTATGACGGAGCATTGTAGGCTGAACAGGCACACATCAGCTAGCGCTTACACAGGATGCAATGCACCTAATCTTTATGGTTGAGAAAGAAAGCTCGATACACATTCTCTGAGAATGTGATGACCTAGCTAGGTTAAGGTTTCAACAGTTGGGAGCAAATAATTGTGAAGCTACGAGATTTTATGACAGAGTGGTTCTAAGACTGTTTAAAAGGACGAAGCTGGAAGAAGTATTGTAAGTACAGCGTATCTACAGTCGACCTCCTTGTGTAGGACACGATGGAATAGGGCTCTTGCCACCTCATTTTGAATCTAATCTAGTACATACTTCTTAGAAACACAGTTAAAAATAAAAGACATCAATAAGCTGAGAGAAAACTTTCAGCTAGTTAAGAGGTAAAAAAATCATGGCGTGAGCAGGGTCCCGCAAAAAGAAGGGTAATCCCCCCCCTCAAAAAGCTTAAAGTAGTGTTTTGAGACAGAAGAACTAACTTTATAGCTCTTGGTGTATGTACCATTGTCAAACAGGGTGAGAGGTTTATGCTATCTCTGCTGTATTTCGGATGCGTGTGAGATGTGGCACCCCAATAGCCCTAGAAAATGCAATTAACCTTCTTTTTCTCCAGGCTGAGGAAATTTCCTAGTTCCTTCCGTCAATAGGCCATCTGACATGCCATCAGTCATGCTATATCCATAAAATGCTAAAATTATTATACTACGAGCGTAAGCCCAAGTATCAATAACCCAACCATAGTAGTAGTTGTAAACAACAGCTACAATAACTGAAGTTATGGGATAAGCAGGAGGAAGTTCGTGATTATTTCACACCGGTACAGACGACTAATGTAGGTACGATGATTCTGTTACAAACTATGGTAAAAAAAAAACTTACATTATCTGGAAAAAATATAATTTTTAGTTTGCAACATAATTGTTTAGTATGTGTCTCCACGGACGGTAATTGACCATGTTGTTGTCTTTATTGTATTAGTTATTTACAAATTATTTTAGTTCATCATTATCATTATTTTTGTATTTTTAATTTCACAAAAGAGTGTATTGTGTTATTTTGAAATAAAGACTTTCTTCTTTTTCTTCTTCTAGTTTGCAAGTATTTAGCGTTTTTTTTTTGTTTTTTTTTTTTTACTTCGCAGAATATATTTGTTACAATGTTTAAAAATCATACTACTCAATTCTGCTCGAACCATGGGCGCCGCTTTATTCAAATTAAAGGGGGAGCAAGTTTTGTATTAAAAAATTAAAGTAGGAATGATGATGCTTACATAAAAAAAAAAAAAAATTCAGAATCCACACGTCATAAAATAATAGAAGGTAGAAACAAATATACCATACAATAAACATATTAACACGTTGATCGCCCGGCCAGCGAGAATCTAGTAAGTTTCCTCCGGGGTCGAAAAATCCACAAGTCAAAGAAACAGAGTCTGTAACGCAAACATGGCCGTCACCTAGATCTAGGTAAATTGGCGGATCAACGTGTTAAAGCTAATATAATCTGAAAACAATGAATTCCAATAGAAGATGCCGATAAAGTATGAGTTGATAAAACACTTCGTTTTATACTCAAATTCATGCACTTATTTGCTGTGCAATTGCAAATAGTGCACATTTTATAAATAATAAAACTTTCTATGTGATTAAAGCAAAAAAAAAAAAATATTTTTCACTTGTATTGGTTTGTTGCAAAATAAATATGGCCATAAGAGGGGGGGGGGGAGTACACAGAGACACGATGTCAAAATATATTAATCATAAGTTACTTAATAAAAATAATTCCATCATTTTCTACATTTTCCCCAACGTTTTACGTTATCTTTACATAAAATTTATGAAAAATAAAGAAGATAAGCGACAGAACAGGCGACTAAGGAAGCTAAGGGTACGGTTGGGCAAAATGTATTTGTAACTACAAATTATAAACTACAGTTTCATTAGTTCACATATAGTTACAATTAACAACTACAAAACATGTAATTTGTAGTTGCTTTCGCAATTTTATTTTTTCAAGTAGTTGTAGGTGAAATTCGTAAGTACAACTTAGTTGAGAAAAAGTAACCACTAACGTGTGTGTGTATTGACTATAACTATTTGGAATCTGCATTTCTTTTTTTTTTTAAATCGGCTTTACTTAATTTTTAATTTCTAACTTTTAAAATTGATTTGATTAAAATTTGGCAAAAAAATTACACGAGTGGAATCTCGTCTCACTTCAAAGGTAACAATAATAATGGTAACTACAATTACTAGTTGTAATTTTAAATTCCAACTATAACTTTGTTGGATTCAGCCAACTCCAACAATAACTTTGTTCCAACCAGAAGTGAGCAACTGCCCAATTCTGGCTGAGCGAGTGACTTCATAGCCAGCTTCCCTCGGTTTTTGAGTGTTCATTGTAGATACATGAGGCATTGTATTATCAAAGAGAAATATATGTCCTTTTCTATTGACCAATACTACCTTTAGCACATTACTTTTGCTGCAAAAAAAACATCTCTGCTATAGTCGTTGTGAATCAACAGTTTGGTGAATTCTTTTCATGGAATAAAAGTACTAAACTGGTACCACAATGTTTTTAATATAATAAACCTAATTTAGCTCACATGTATTTCGGCACTTCATGGACCTCCAAATACTGCTCTTATCGTTCAAGAATTGCCATACAAGATCCAATTTTTCTCATTGTATATTATTTCTGTTGTTTAAATCTTGTGGCTAGGACCGGCTCAAAGCATAAGCTCCCGTGTAGGGCCCCACGCGCCACGACTAATAATCAAAGAAAAAAAAAAAAAGATATTGAAAAAAACTTAATAATGCGTTTAAATAATGCCTATCTTATGTAAAGAAACCGATGTTTTACTAATATATATTATTTACATCAATTGAAACACCTATAACTTCGCTACATTAAATTGAATTGTACGGAAATGTTTTTAAAAATGTATAGTTGAAAATAGGATGATATGTATAGAGACCTACTTGCTTGTGCATGAGCATTACCTTCTACCCAAAATATTTGTCTCGGCAACCTAAAACCATCCTGTATATTATATACTTCATTAATTTTTATTTACAGAATTTATATAAATGTTAAATAAAAATTACTATATTGATATTAATATTGTTAAACATTAAAGTTACAATTTTTCAGATTCGACTGGTCGGTTATAATTTTTTTAGAATCGAAAAAGTTATCGTTTCAATCCTGAACTCCCTTGCAAAATGTGTGAACTCTACAATGACTGTCTCATTTTCTCTCTAAGTGTCCGAAATTTTCCAAACTTATCTAAATTTATAAATAAATATATTATAATTAAAAACAGATCCTCTAAATACAACTATATATACTGACATTGATATCGTTAGAATAAAGAATTTACTTTACTTAGTTGCAAATAGTCTTAAGATTAATGGAAAAATCATTAAGCTCACTTACATGCATTCATTAATTATTTCTGCTAGCGCGCTTCCTAAAGCTGGCCCTGCTTGTGATAATCCTTTAACCCATCAAGCTTTTTCATTTTTAACTTTCTATTATTTTCAGGGTAAATTCCTGACCACTGTATTTAACAGCTTGTTTTTACTCTTTCTATCATTGTTTACCTTGGATTAGATTTAATTATTTGTTTTCAGTTCATCACTTATCCTCAAGATTTATGTCCATTTTATTTCTTGTCTTCTTCATGGTTGAAATCTTCTCTGAAAGAAATTTTTACAAACCAAGGAATAGTGGTAGTTTTACCAGTTGAGCACTGCTTCCATACCATATCAATATGTTATGCAGAAGCGTATGGTGAAGTTTTATATTCATGGAAGAAAAACCATTATGCATATCACTCCTTTTCATTTTTCAAAATAGAAAATCACTTAAATATTAATGAACAAATTGTTCAGGTAAGATTGGTGAGGATAGTCACATATTAACTTTTGTTGGAATAAAATTAGTGATAAACAACTCATTCTTTCTTTAATTATATAATATTTTGACATGTTAAAAAAACCGGGATATTTCCACATAAAGAGGTCCATGTTTAAGCCTATGACAAAAGTACATGATTTTTCTTTTCCTTACATTGTAAATATATATATAAGTAAATAAGTAAAAGTAAATTAGTAAACTTGTACAAGTTAAGTAAATAATACTTTTTTAATTGGTAGAAACTTTAGCTAGAAACATTCCTGTTTTTTAACATGTAAAAATTATTTTAATTAAAATTAAAAAGGATTTAGTACAATTTTTCACCAATTTTTATCCCAACTGATGAATACAACAAAGTGGACGACTGCGAAATGAATGAGAGTGTACTTAAAATAAGACACTGAACATTGTTTTGAACAGTACCACCATTGCAACAATATGTTTAAAAAACGTAAATGAATAAAGTCCTGAAAAAAAATAAAATATATAAAACGGCCAATTTATTTTGCAACTTCCCAATAGGTACCAAAGTTTAACAATATTAGAAATACTGTATCGAATAAGA
The DNA here is from genome assembly GCA_011037195.1 of Triatoma infestans. Taxonomy (NCBI): domain Eukaryota; kingdom Metazoa; phylum Arthropoda; class Insecta; order Hemiptera; family Reduviidae; genus Triatoma; species Triatoma infestans. Next base: position 25,928 of record JAAEAF010000948.1, read on the forward strand.
TATTGCGAATTCGAGATTTATTGTTTGTTTATATTTGATGGGTGAACAAAAATGAAGGTATCAGTTGTTCGGCAAGAAAGTAACATAAATTAAAAATAAATCTTATTTATTTTGTTAATGTTAATATTTTTAAAATTATTATTTTATATTTATTCTAATTTTCATTTTTTAATGTCCTGTTACTGATATATTTTTTACAATTATGTTGGTTTAAAGAGGGGAGGACAAGCATCCCCTTTATTGTCCCCCTTTGCGGAGCCCATGGTTCTAACAGTTCAGTGAAAAAAAACATCTTATAACTACTTCACAAACTAATTAAAAACTTTTATTAATGAATTTAAACCTTTCTCCCAAAATAACTAAAAATTTTACCATTTAACTCTCAAGTTCAACTTTTTCTTATTCAAATTTAACTTTTCACAATCTAATTTTAAGTTCAAATTAATAGAATAGGATTTGAATTTTACATCAAATAGACAACTGAAAAAAGTGACAATTGTGAATGAGGTATATGTTGACGCAAGATATCGTCAGAACGTGTCTTCTGCTGCCGTAAGATGAAGCCCTGCCTTGAAAATTTTAACTGCAGTGATAGAGGCAATTGGAACAAAGATTTGGTGAAAATAATGGAAATGAAATATCAACGTCCCTAATATAATAAAAATGTTCACACTTATGGGTATGCAGATACTGATTCTCGACCTTTTGGTTATAATTGAAAAAGTTATCAAGGAGAGTTCAAAAAAACACACTTTTATATAATAGCCAATGTTTCGACAAAATTATCGTCATCTTCAGAAGTAATAATACAAAGTTTTTTTAAAAAAAAAAACGAAACAAATTAAATCACGAACCCCCCCCTCAAGTCTTGTATGAAACACATACACGTCTTTCTCTTGTTGGGGAAGACAACTAGCTAACCCATGCAACTAGCACAAGTGATTGCATTGTATTCCAGAAATGAGCGCCAATAACTTGTAAAATTTAACCCCACAAATTCCTCAGAACTATGTAAAAATCATCTTTTCCGGAAACTGTTACAACTGAAAGTGATCTATGCAATTACTATTAACTTTAAATAAAAGCTTAAAAACTACTGTTCCCCCACAACCCTCGAAAAATTAATTTTCCCAGAAAAATGTTTCGAATAAAAGTGATAGGTATTTATGTGTGTAGATTAGCAGTGGTGGCTAATAGATTATGCATTGTGGCACATCCCCAATTTAGATTTACAGATATTAGATTACAGGAACAAATGGCACTGCCGACTAACGCAGTGCCTGAATTAGGCAGTTTCGTTTTTAGTTCAATCAGTTTTGTCTATAACCGTAGATATTCGTTGGCACTTATCACTGAACGGAACAAATGAATCAATCACCATTATTTTTGCAGTCCGCTACAAATAAATTTTAAGAAAAAAATTATTGAATAATTTATTCAGTAAAAAAATAAAAGAATTGATTATTTTATCAAATAATAATTTCTAAATAAATAAATATTTAATTTTATTTATTAAAAAAATCTGTTATTATTTGGGCAAAAAAATTAATTGTATTTCTTATTTTTTATATGCTCACACCGACTTTCACCTACTACCCCAGATAGATAGTACGTGAAATTTAAAGAAAATCGCTGGAACCGTTTTCGAGAAAAATAGTGAAAAAAATTATTAAAAAAAAAAGTAAAGTCATACTTCCGGTTAATGGATTTTGTCAAGAAATTATTTAAATGGAATATCAAGTTTAAAACATGCTGCGATTTTTTTATTTTTGAAATATTTTGTTCAAATACAGACAAGCAAATATACGCTAAAAAATGATTTTCATAATAATAGGACTTCCAAATATTTTTACCCAGAAAAAGTAAAATTTTAAAAATGGTTAATAGATCTGTATTGTTAAACTACATCATCATTAGTGATGATGTGTTTTATGTTTAATTTGTTTTGTTTTTAACAAATAATTTTTTCATTACTATCCCCGAAGGTGGCAAAAAAATTTGACGAAACATTGGTTATTACCTAAAAGTGTGATTTTTTTTTTTTTTTATAACCGCTTCTCGATAAATTCTTCAACTTGTGGTTAAGCCATAAATTTAACAACCTGTAGGTCCCTGCTCTGACTTAAATTTTTCATGATGTATTCATAATACTTGCCAAATTTCTGCTGCACAAATACTGTTCTTAATCTTAAGTAATCGCCTCTGATTTTGAAAAATAATCAGCTGACTATCGTGTAATCTCCGCCAACATTCTTCAGGAAACTCCAGATATTGTGCTATGATAATTTTAATCTGGCGAATTGGTTGGTCACAGAATTCTTAGTAACAAAGACAAAAAAAAAAAAAAAACAGAATGATACAGAAGAAAAAACCGTTATCTCCCTAAAGAGGTTTTATTCAAGAATAATTTCCTGATGAACAATTAAGTATAAAGGACACTGGTCTAACTGGTCAAAATGGGCTAATTGGTCATCAAGAGAGTAAGTGAGTAAAAGAAAGAGATGCACCTATAATCAATCTCTCGTAATCATATTTGCTTTTAAACACTCAAAACTTTGTCCAACAATGTCTAAGTGTGAAAAATGACTAATTGTAATCTAGTAAATAATTTCTAGGTCTGTCCGTATCTAATTTTGATTTGTAAATTTTACGAAATATTTTATGCAAACAATCCTACTATATCGAGAGATTTTTCCTTAACACTGCTTTATTTTCTGGTCGTCGACCGGAAAATCTATTTTTTGGTTTATTTGCCGTTTCCAAAAGACCCATTGTCCATTAATATTTTATAAGTAACTTCGCCTTCCTTTTTTATAATTTTTCCAAAACTCCAACGTGATCCCTCTCGTTTCTGGCCTGTACTCTATCTCCTATTTGTAATATTCTCTTGGCAGACGTTTTTTTCCTGTAATCTGAATTAGTAGTGTCCGTTATTAAAGTCAGTCGGGTTCGAGTAGTCCTTCCAAACATTAATTCGTAGGAAGAATATCCTGTATGGTTCATTGTTTCCCTTAACCTCATGAGCGGTATGTTAAGCTTCGTTTCACTTCCCTGTATCTTCTTTCACTTCCCATTGCTCTCAATCCCTTTTCAACAGTTTGTACAAATCGTTCCGCTTGGCCGTTTGATGAAGGCTGGAAGGATGCAGTGGTTCTATGAAGAATCCCGTTGTTCTGAAGGAATGTTCTAAAGAATTCAGAAGTGAACTGAGCGCCGTTGTCCGATATAAGGATGGGTGGGAACCCAAATTGGAAAATAGTTTATGTAATATATTGAAATTTATGTTTATATTATTTATATCATTATTTATTATTTATATATTTATTTTATTTTATTATATTATTTATATTATATATTTATTAATATTATTTGTATTATTATTTATGTTTATATTAATATTTAATATAAACGTATTTATTAAATACGTTATATTAAAATTTGACGCACCAGTCTGCATAAATTGTCCTGGAATGAATTGCTTCGATCCATTTATTAAATCCTACAATGATGAGGTAAAACAGTCCGTTGAATCGTCCGAAGAAGTCTATATGTATGCGTTGCCATGGTATGGTTGGTTCTTCCCAAGGGTTTCAACTTCCTTCGGGGCTACGTTCTGCTTCATACCATACGTTCTGGATATCCCTATCCATACCATACCAGTAGTAATGGAAGCGGCCCAGTTGTTTCATCTTCGTCATTCCAATATGTCCGATGTGGAGTTCCTGTAAAATTTGGTTCTTTAAACTTGTAGGTATGACCACTCTTGTCCCTTTAAAAATGCAAACGTTCTGTAAAGAGAGTTCATTATCCTTATAACCTAATGGACGAAGGCTTTTACCAGATTGCAAGGCTTCCGCTAACGGTTTAGGTGAATATCCTTGTGTGTTTCTCTTCAGATTAGTTCTTGATTAACTGGTAATGTGTCTATTTGCTGAAGCTGAAATTTTTCATAATCATCAATATAATTTTGAGGTGGCTGTTCGAATGGAAATCTGGAGAGAAAACAGCATTAGCATGGTCTTGCGTTCGTCTGAGGTGTATTGTATAGTCAAATCCAGATAAATAATGAGCATAATTAAAAATCCGTGTGGCTGATATTATTGGTAGTGTTCGGTGTGGATCGAAGATGGAAATTAGCGGCTTGTGATCGGTAATAAGTGTGAATTTATGCCCATAACAGTACGGAAAAATTTCTGTCCTGGTTATCCTCGGTTCACTTGTGGTTAAAGAACGCGAAGCAAAAGCTATTGGTCTTTCTGAGCCGTCTTTGTACCACCTGTGGGACAAAACAGCACTAAGTCCAACTGGTGAGGCGTCCTTTGCTAACAGAAGAGGCAGTTCAGGGTTGAAGCGCACTAAGGTCCGGTCAATAGATATCTCCTCTTTTATCTTTTTAAAACTTTCTTCACATTTTCTATCCCATATGAAAGGCTCGTTTTTCTGTAAGAGTTTATGTAACGGGTTCAGTATTGTAGTTAAGTTCGGTATGAATTTATTGTAATAATTTGCTAGACCTAGAAATTTTCTTAGCTCAGATATATTTTCAGGTTGTTTGGCACTTAAAATTGCGTCTACTTTTTCTTTAGTCTTATGCAGTCCGTGTTGACCGATTTTATGTCCGAGATATTTAACTGATTGAGAGAGAAATGTACATTTCTCACGATTCAATTTTAAATTTTTACTCTTCAGTCTATTCAATACCTTCTTTAGCTTTTGTAGGGTCTCTTCAGAGTTGTGATGCCTTGAATTATGATGTCATCGAAGAAACATTTAACTCCTTCTAGATCCTGAAGTAGGCTATCCATAAGGCGCTGCCAAAGAGCAGGAGCCGCTTTGACACCAATTAACGCTGTCATCCCCTTATGTGTGCTTATTGTTTGGACCTTGGCACTATCTTCGTCCATTTTCATGTGCAAGTAGGCGATGCTGATGTCGAGTGTGCAAAAGTACCGACCTCCCCTCATACTCGTAAAAATCTCTTCTATTCTTGGTGTAGGATAGTGCTCATCTTCGATCATTTTATTGACAGTGGCTGTATAATCAGCGCAAATTCGAACTTGCCCATTTGGCTTCAAAACTGGAACAATCGGTCTACCCCAATCTGAGTGATCAACTTTTGTAATTATTCCAGCTCTTTCCAATCTATCCAGTTCCTGTTCTATTTTCATTTTTAATGAAAATGGCACTTGACGCGGTTTTAGAAAAATGGGACTATGGTCTGGTTTAAGTCGAAGATGTCCTTTAAAATTGGGAATTTCTCCGATTTCGGTTTTGAAAATGACTGCATAATCTTGTAGCAAGTTATCTAAACTGTGTTCTGTAATGTTTAACAGTTTTTATTTCTGCCCAATCTAGTTTTATATCTCTCATCCAGTCTCTACCAAATATTGGGTCCACCTTGGCATCAATGAGATATAATTTACCGTGAAATGTTTGGTCTTTGTATAAACCTTTCACAAGTACAAAACCGCGCGGTTTAATTATTTCTCCGGTGTAGGTTTTCAATTCTATTTGAGTGCTGAATACTTTATTTTTCAAATTAAGTTCCATTCTTGAGATATCTCCCGTGTCCAGTTCCATTCTTACATTGTGACCTTCGATATTCACTAATACCATAAACTTCCCGATCATCGAACGTTCTGATATCTTGTAGATTTCAGCGATATTATCACCATCTATTGATTGTTCTATCTTGCGACTCTCTTAGCTCCTTTCTGTAAGCAGACCCGGGCTAAGTGTCCAATTTTGTTACAATTTCGACAAATTTCGTTGCTGAACCTGCAGCCGTTCGCTCTATGTGTTTGATTTCCGCACCTATAGCATTTTCCTTTTAGACTCTCAAAAGTATTAGTTTTTAATTTTGAATTAATTTCTTCTCTTAGAGGTCGAGTGATTTGCGGTTTAGCTCTAATTTGAAAAGTTCCGAGGCCGCTATTCGGTTTTTGAGTTGTTATGAAAGAGCTCTCTTTGGTAGACAATTCAATTGAAGTGGCCAATTTAATTGCGTCATTGAATGTCATTGCCTCATTTTCTTGTAATAATATAGCTCTAATTTCGGCGTTTTTCAACCCTCTAATCAACTGCAGTCTCAGGAACATGTCCGATATTGAAGTTCCGCACTTACAATTAAATTGACAGTTCAATGTCAGTTTTTTCAATTCTGTTGAAAATTGCGTGATAGTTTCGTGTGGTGCCTGTTTGCGACTTATAAATCTATGTTGTTCCGCCCACACACTAGGTTTGGGGTCAATGTAGTCTCACAGTAACTTCACTAATGTCTCGTAATCTTTGGATAATGGCTCTTCTGGAACGCAAAGATCGTACAGTTTCTGATGTAGGTGCGGTGTCAGGGCATGCAGTAGAATGTAAATTCTAGTCTTATGGTCGGTAATGTCTTTTAAATGCATAAATACTTCTAGACGTTTGATGAAGTTTACGAAGGTTTCATCTTCCTGGTAAGGCATGAAATTTATGTTGGAGGTTGTACTGTTAGAGTCAAGTTGAGCACTCGGTTTTTGTTCAGTTATCGTTTTAGATTTCATCTCTTCCAATAAACATTTAATTAAGGTAAATTTTTCTTCCAAATCTGTCCTATAATTGTATTCATGTTCCAAGTCTGTTTCTTCTGTTAAGAACATCGATATTATCTTGTATGTCGTTATATTTGTTCCAGTAATTTTGTACCGTTTCTAATCTAGTCTTAATTTCTGAATTCGAGTCCTTTGACTTTAATGTATTATAAATTCGTGTGCATTGTCCTTTTATAGAACTACGTAATTTTATGTACTTAATCAAATTCTCAACTTGTAATTCCTGTTCTTCATTCATTTTTTTTCCTTTTATCCTCGTCGCCACTATTGTATACTTAATTTATAACAAATAAAAGATTTGTGTCTAAGCATTTATTACTCAAATCTCCATAATATATATTGTGTTCTTTTATCTTCACATATGGGCTGTACCATATGATTTCATGACTTTATAAATATCATTTCAATTATAATCTTGGATATTATTCTATGTACAATAATCTACAATATTTCCTAGAATCATGGTTCCTTCCATTCTTCCAGCGCTATTTGTACTTTACGTGTAAACAAATTTTTCCTGGTTTACGGGGAACTTTCCCCTTTGGCAACTGGTTCAAATTCTTCAAAAACTTCCTGGATTTGAACCAAGACCTCCACGTATTAACATCCTGAAGATGGATGAGCACCCGAAACCCGTAAATGACCACACAATGAAGCAGCCTAACACGAAAAAAAACACTGATGGTTTTCAGCTTTGAAGATCTGGTATCAGTGAATTTGGCTAATGGTCGCCAAAAAAGGCAGTAAAGCATTTTTATTAACTTTGTAACTTAATGGGTCGTAATTTCTCCACTTTATCCTAGCTATGACATAAAGGATAAAAATATTCAAGTTCGTAAGAAGATGGAAACTGAAATTGTTAAGGCCATGGTTAAAAGAATGGATGGAAGGACCAGGTGGTCAAAAAATGTTGTTGAGTAGGGGCTCCTAACGGGTCAAAGAATGTTTGTAGGGGTTGCTGGACATAAAAAAGTCCTTGAGAGGTCATTGAGCAACTTAATGAGATATAGGTACATATTTTAAACACATGCAGGGGTTGTTACGAGGCGTACAACGATCGCTGATATATCCCAATCTTCACTAATGGATTTCTTAGGAAGAAAGAAAAAAAAGAGATGTCCGAAATATAACCGACTACGCTAATTATATAGTAATTATTTTATTGTTTTAAGGCGCAATTGTGATCATTAGCGCTGCATCTTTCTCAATGCCGGCCTCTGGGCGGGGTTCTATTTTGTTCCACTGCCCCATCACTAGGACCAGTGAGCTTTAGAAGCTAGTAGGAAGAAAAAAAAATCTAAGGGAATCACATTATGGACTCGAAATGGTGGCCTCCGCGGTCCAATCCAGCGCGCTATCTCTGAGGGAAAACCGCCTCTCTTCACAGAGATATGATTATCTTATTTTAGAAACTTGTTTTATTCAATTTAATGCAATTTTTTTATTCGATGTCATCGGAAGTGTTTATCTCAATAGAATGAAACCTTTTTTCATTGAGAATTTGATTTCATTGAATTAATTGAGTGGCGTAAATTTGGAATATATTCAGTTTAGAAGATGGATATCATATGAATCAGATAAATCGAAGTTTTTTTTTTTTTTTTGGACATTAATGGTTTTGTATACAATATCTTTACAAATTTTATTCAAATGTCATTTTTTTTTTTTTGAAAAGAAGTATCTTTTTTTTGTTTAAATAAAGTGAAAACAGCCCAAAGCAGTAGAGTTTTGAGAGGGGGCGTTTTGCGCAAATAACTCGCTGGAGTCCAAAATCTTGAGGACTTTCTTTTATTACGATTAGGGCCGTCATAGCAAGCTTCTTCTTGTCCTGATTATGACCGTTTTCACGATTTTTACTCCATCAAAAGAGGAGGAAATTTTTTATAATATTACGTCTCTGTATAAAAGCTTGATAAACCAGATTCTAATGATCAATAAATATTAGAAAACAGAATCAAATAATAAAAGAAATTAATGTCAAGCCTTAAGGAATCAACAAACTTGCTAGATTTTTTTTGGTTTCTTGATTTAAAGAACAATATCTGAGCATGGCATTCAAAACCTGCAGTATCTCGTATTTATTTTTTTAATTCCTTGTAGGTGGACGATTGGAAATACGAAAAGAAGGTGAACAAAAAAGAAGAAAGAACTGCTGAGCAAACTTTTTAAATGAGAAAAAGTTGAACTTACTTTCAGAAAATGTGAAATTCACCTATTTATGTAAATATCTTTTTAAAAAAAAGGTTCGGGAAATAGATTTAAATTAAATTTTATAAAAAAAAACTTTTGTTCAATTTGTAAGATTTAATTGGGCGATGTTTATTTAGAAGGAAACCAATCAACATGTTTATGCCAAATTAAATATTACATTCTGTATTGGAAAGAAATGAAAATGCACATGTATAGGAGGTCGTTTTTTTTATTTTAAGAAATAGAACCAAGAGAGCCAGTGGATGCTCTTAAGAAAAAAAACCAACGGCTCTTAGTATCTCTTGAATAGTTGAAAAATTAAAATAATTCACAAATTTTTCCTTGATTGTTTTAACCGGTTTCTGGTTAATCATCTTCAGCAGGGATGTTTTGATAAACAGGTGTTGATAGACTTGCACAAGGTAATAAATATCAGTTTACATACTCTCACTTTATCTTATGCATAGAGTGATATAACACAGCTTTATCAGGGCTTACACTGATGTTTAGGCGAACAAAACGCTACATTTATAAATATGCGATTTGTTTTCTTAGATTGGATCCGGCCTATAGGATCCTACTGTTTTTTCAATTTTGACCGGTTTCGGTGAATATATTTGGTTCATTATGTTTATATAGAATGAATGAACAAAAAGTACCTAAAATTTGTTGGTTTATTGTGTGGTTTTGTTTAAGAATGAAACTTTTAAAACTTCAAATGTCTTCCTAAACAAAACTTGATGAATTTAATGCAAAATTGTTTCAAAGGAATCTATCTGTTGCCTTACTGGCCAAAAAAGTTAAAAATCATCTCCAAAAACATAATTAAGTATGAAAGAAAAACTATTATCGAGATTTTTGTGTTTCATTTTTTAAAAATATAAAGAAAAAAAAGAAGTTTGGTTTGGCTTTTAAATAAACATCGCATAATTAGCTGCCAGAAGAGACCACCTCCTTGCTTTGCATTGATATCACCCGTTGTCACCATCTCATCACATTGACGAAATTTGATTCAACAAAATTGGTTAGTTAATTGAAATTTTCCGGCTGAATAAATGCATAAAAATTCATAAATTTAAATAAAAAGATCTATTTTAAATATGAATTATGAAAGACAACGCTTATCTTGTAAGCTGCAAGTGATATCAATGAACTATCAGGTATCTTTTTTGCTAATTTTTTATCTTATCTAAGATGATTTAACAATCGTAATTTATTAACTATTATTGCAACTAATTTTTTTTATTATCATTATTTTTAAGAAAAATCAAATAGTGATAAAGATGTTTAGAAGAGCAACAAGATTGTGATACCATCTTAAATTTTGACAGCTTTTTGGGGGGGGAAGGAGATTTTATAAAGGTAAAATTTTTAGATTTTATAAAATAAATAAATAAATACCTGGACTGATATCAAAAACTTTGTCGCACCACCGCCACCAGCAAAAGAAAATTTTGTCTGGTTTTTGGCCAGATATCCAAATCAACGCACAATTCACTCATTTATCACTTTAAATTAATCACTGTGATATCGTTTTTTTAAAATAAAAAAAAAGAAAAAAAGAAAATTTAATTATCATTTGAAAAATTAAAAAAAAATACATTTAAAAAAATTATGTCACTCCAGGAAATATAAATGTTATTAATAAATAAATAAAAAAATATATAAAGACGAAATAAAGTGTTGTATTTGGGGCCGGCAAACACCTGACTAGGTTGAGAGCAGGCTTGTAGTACGGCGAGCAGGTCACTGTCTGATCTTAAACCCCCGCCTCTACACTCGGCCTAACAGTTACCCCCTCTCCTATTCCTTACTTACGGCCCCCAGGCTGGCCAACCCCTTCGGCGGGCTCTGCGTTTTAAAACAAACAAAACAAAAACAAAAAAAAAAAATAATTTTTTTTATTTTTATTTTATTTTATTTAAGTGTAGAGAGGCTGGTTGCCTGGCCTGGAATAGCTCGCCCCACCCTAACCATCTGACTAGATGGAGGTGTCCCTGATCCAGTGGCCATCCCGCAGAAACCATTAGATACCACTGTCCGTCCGCTCCCACGTGCGCGCCCGCCGCAAAATAGAAACAAGTTTTACAGCACCTGCACTTTTTATCCAATAATTGTTAAACTCGTGTGAACAAGTTAAACAGGGAAATACATGTTAATTATTACCCTGATTTTTTTTTATATATATATATTCATCCTAAATTACTCTATTGTTTTCTTATTAAAGCTAATTTGATTTCCAAATCGCATTAACAAATCCGAATAAACCCTATCAATTACGATAAAAGAAAAAAAATCTGGTGCGAAACACACACGACTTTTGCTTATTGCCGTTTACATATTTTTAAATTATTATTTATTTATAAGGGTTTTATCCATTTACGAATTTCACATATACCTAAAAATGCAAATATGTGCATCCGAAATATAATATACAATTCGTTCTTCCGGTAAAGTGATTTTCTTCAAATCTGGAATTTTAGCAACACATTAAATTCTTATCAATATTATATAAGGGAAGGGATTATTAGCTCAGTGGTAGCACGCTGGACTCCGACGCGGAAGTCCCCCGGGTTCATGTCCAGCAGCGCTGGCCGTTAGGAGCCTCTATAGTTCACTCTAGGTAACACTGCATGTAGAGGTCGGTAATGTAATTTGAAGGCTCCGGGGGTACAATAGATCTTTCAGGACGTAGTGTACTATTCCCTAAAAGAATCTATATATAAACGACAGATCCTACAATATATTGAAATGGTACTTTAGATGGAGGAAAGCCTAACAACGCCACCCCTCTCCAAGAATACCAAAAAAACAATAGAGTAATTTAGGATAATTAAAAAAACAATCTTCAATTTATGGCAGCATCATACAAGAAATTTAAAGATATTATTTTAAACCATTTTTGAGACAAATCGAAAAACTAAAAAAAAAAAAAAACTATTCAATAAAGAGGTACCTCCGATCTAGCGATTTTGATCGAAACCTTATTTTCGCCCAAAGTCCCACTTGAAAGCGCCTAAACGAAATACTAAGTTTCAGCTGCGATCTTTCGTTACTGAGTTATATACTGTTCACACACACGCAGATTAATTTCTACAAATCAATTTTTCGGATTCAGGGTACCTCATAACATATTTCTCTTACAGCAGTAAGAGATAGTAAAAAAAACATAATATTCATACTACAGACATTCATAATACTTTCTTTTAATACGATTAAAACAAATTAGGTGTGTCATGGACTGAAGCGGAAGCATATAATTAACTGAGAACATTTTTCAAAAAAACTTGGGAGCAAGGGACCCCCAATTATAAGTCCATGTTCATGAGCTCTCTACTCTGATAGATAAGTATAAAAAGTTTTATGGAAATCTTTAAAACCGTTTTCAAAGAAAATCGCCAAAAATGAAAAGCCCATTCTGTAAAGTGTTATTTCCGGTTAACAAACTTCAAACTTAGTATTTGTTTGGATATATTTAATTGTTTTACTGAATTATTTAGTTACCGGAATTGTATAGTACACTGAATTAGCCACTTTAGAAGGAAAACTGAGGTTAACATTCCACAAGAAGCTCTGAAAATTCAATTTTCCCAGAAACATATTTCAGATAAAAGGGATAAGTGCGTGTGTGTGTGAAGGGGGGGAGGTAAGTAAATTAGAAGAAAATCATAGTGGCTGAAATATGGAGAAAACTGCGAAAAAACTATTCAAGTATATTTGCATTTCATGTTTACGAATTTTCATCGAAATCTTCGAATGTCGGATCTGTTGGTTGAAAATAAATGTAATCACACATATACAACACAGACACAGAGAGACGATTCGTTAAAAATTTCCATTTTTTTTTTTTTATTCAGGTTTGACTTCAAAATATGTACTTCCGGCAAAAAATCCATTTTTGGAATTTTGACATGATGGTAAGAACTTTCTTTTATATACATTACGAAGAAGTAAAAATCTTAAGTGAATTATTTACACAATATTCCCCCTTACCGGTTAACCGAGTTGGATCCAATATTTCTTATCGGAAATCTAAGAATATACCTAAAAGGAAATCAAGATTCAGCTAACTGCAACATGTCCGCTTTTGATTTTTCTGTATAAGCAGGCATAGACACGCCCAGACCAACAACCTAAACATACCGTTTTTATATTCACAAGGTGTTGGAAATTTATCATAAGCGGAAATCCTATTTTGAAAAATGCACATGAGAACGGCACTTGCTCTTACAATTGCAATAGAAAGAATCCTAAAGTCTAAAGAAAATTGCCGGGGCCTTTGATGAATAAAATGCCTCGGTACTTTTACTGGCAACAAGAAATCTTTCCTCTTTTTCGTAAACCCCTAGTTTTGATGCAAATTGCCACCAGAAAATTTTTTTAAGTACTCCAAAATGGCTGATCGTTGTGAACTTATTTTCTTACTTCTAATGTAACATAATAGGTAATTTTTTTTTTTTTTTAATAAATTGATTTGTTTAACATTGAAATTATAATTGGGTTAAGTAAAGGCAGATACAGAATGATTACATAGTAGACAGACTACTAATGTTTAACAAAAATAAATTTGAATTTGAACGTTTCAGATTCCTTTAGAACCCCACTTAAAACAATTTTGCGATTGAAAAATATTACAAATAAAAGTAATAGGAATCTTACAGATGATATTCAAAGTTTAAAAGAAATCTCTACAGTCGTTTTCGAGGAAATCCCCCCCCCCCCAAAAAAACTTAAGCAAAAACGCATTTTCGGTTAACCGATTTTCTTCAAATTTGGAATTCTAGCAATGTTATTATTATTTATTATTCTAAGAAGGGGAGGGCAAAACCAAAACTCTACGCTATCCAAAGCCTCCCTGGACCCATATAGCTACCCCAAAGCAATAACAACTATCAAGTGTGGAAGAAAATACCAGGTCCGGGTTTTACCCATCTAAGTTTGACCACAGTCCGAACAAATCGGACCAGAACCTTAAAAGGACATAGCTTAAGCTCTTCTACCGATATCTTATTCCGGCCAAAGGTCCTGAACCTAATCTCCTCACAGCCCAAACAATCCGTCATGAGATGTATGGGTGTTTCCTCCTCTGTCTATGGGGCATGAGCCCCATTGTATGGAGATGTCTCCTTAAACCATAAGGCCCAGTAAGGAAGCCAACCAGATACCTGGGAGAGGTCCGTGAAAGACACAGGACCCCCTCACTCAAAGCCCTGCCCGGACCCCCAATGAGCATCTAAGACTGCCGACAACTTACTGTACTCATCCATAAGGATGAGTGCTGTGAGGCTATCCACGACTAGAAGCCTGACAGACATGTGCCAAAAGACACAGTAACAGCAGGCTCAGGACTAATGAAAGGGAGAGAGACTCCCAATTTGGCAAACCTATTCACCTCCTCATTCCCAAAAATTCCTACCTGACATGAAACCCAGACTAGAAGCACACACTTCAGAGAAGAAAGTTCTTCCAGTCTTTTAGAACATTCTAACGCTAATCTGAAAGTGAAGACACATGAACTAAGCGCCTTCAGCGCAGCTTGGCTGTCCGAGCAGATACAAACACCCTTTAAGTTAGTGTTATGTACCCTCTCATTCAAGATACAACAAAGAATTGCATATACCTCAGCCTGGAAAACTGTGGTCCACTCACCAAGAGGCACCACCAAATGGTCTCCTGTCTCAAAGTAGACGGCAGCCCCACACCTAGCATCCATTCTAGAACTGTCAGTGTAACACCGGAGATAATTCTCAGGTATCACACCAGACGGACCCAAGCTTAACCAATCTTCCCTAGAAGGTAACCTAACTCTGTAGGTGTGATCAAAAATTTTAGCAATGTTTCTAATATATATGAATATTTTGGAGATGGCAGAACCATATATTATAATGATAGGTATAGGGAGTTCAAAGAAAATCCGTCAGTACATTCTGAATAGTACTTTAGAGTACTTCACAGAATGTACTCTAACAACACTATCGTTCCCCCAGAGCACCCCAAAAAATCAATTTTCCTGGGAAAAAATGTTTCAAGTGATAGGTATATCAGCTTGTCTGACGAAGTTGAAAGAAAATCATCGGAAAATCATGAAAAAGTGAAAGAAAAACCATTCAGTATAGTCGCACTTGTTTGATTTGGTTCGAATCTTTCCTAAGAAGTTCGTTCAGTTTTTCTAATATAGTTACCTTAATTTTTGTAAGTATTTTATAAAACTAAATACTTAGTAGGATAAAAATATTAGATAACAGATAATGTAACAGATTTTTAAGCGAATATATAATATATCTCTACCACAATATATGGATCATGTTGAGAATTAATTCCCCCTCGTTTAGGTAACTGCCGAGAGCAAAATGAAACAAGCAACGCATTTAATAATACCCTTAATATTTGAACAGATAGCAGATCTTTATATCACGAGAAAGGCCTGGGGACTTAAGTAAGAAACGTACAGAAGCGTACGGTGCGCTGAAATGACACTTTAGAGGAAAAATTAAAATTAAAACTCCACCAGATCAGCACAAAGTAATTTTATTAGAAAAAATGGTTGAAGCAAAAGTGATAGAGACCGGTGTGAAACACTCACACGATTTTCTCTCACTGCAATTCACATGTAGTAATTCGCTCCACATATAATTCTTACCTGATGTACTGTTGCGTTCAATGTATCTGAGTGGGAGACCTCTAAAGTTTATAAATAGACTTTTTTTGAGAAAATCGTAACCTTTCCTTCCATTATATCTTCCCATAAATTAACTTTCTGGAGGAAAAGTTCGATGTCTCTCCTTGTATAGTTAGTATACTAAATTTAAGGAAACCCGTCCATGTTTTCATAGAGAAATCCCAATTTTTCAATGGGAAAAAATAAACTGTTCAGTAGTTGCACTGCACTTCCCCTCAACTGATATGTCTCAAATTCGGAATTTTGGCAACATATTTAATTCTGATTAATATTATACAGATGATAGAATTAATAATATAGATTAATTAAAACAACACTTTAGAGGAAAGCATAACCCCCTCCCTTTCGTTCCTCTAAATTCATTCTCTCCTTATAGGAAGATTTATCCTATAAATGAAATTTTCCCGGAGAAATGAGTTATATAAAAGTGTGTTGCACTCAGAATGTGTAGTTGATATATAAAATTTAAAGAAAATTGTTGGAGTCCTGTAGTCGCGAAAATCTTGAACAAAAAACTGAAAAAAACAAGAATTCAGTCAGTGAAGTGATACTTCCGATTCTAAATTAGAACATTATGATGAATATGAACTTTTTAATGGAAAGGTAAATATTACCTTACTTATTTATTTATTATTTCTTTTTAAGGCACGTCAACATCTATGGCCATTAGCACCCTGAGCCTTCTCAGAGCACTGTCGGCCTCCGGACAGTGTGCTCTCGTTACAGAAAGCACTGCCTACCACCGAACTGTAGAGGCTTCTAGAAAGAAAAAAATCTAAGGACAGCAGTGGACTCGAATCTGGGACACCCGCGTGGAGATCAAGCGCGCTATTACTGAGGTAATCCCTTCCCTTGCTTTAATTGTCTCTTTTACCATTAATTTTTAGTACTAATTAGTTCAATAATTTTTTCTGTTTGGGATGGCATCATCAGCATTAGTGCTGCCATTGGGGCTGCCATTATTTTTATTTTAAGTTTTTGCGTGAACAATTAGTGTCCTTGCTCAAGGACAAAGGCTTTCTGATCGAAGAACACAACATAAAGGGAGGTTTTGCAGCGCTTCTAACCATCTCCAGACAAACAGGAAGCCTTTGAATAGATAGCAGATCTTTATATCACGAGAAAGGCCTGGGGACTTAAGTAAGAAACAGACTCAAGTATTGTATTGCTCTTCTGTATGGGCACACAAAGCCTGCAGTTCTGTGACTTCTAAAACTAAAATTTAGACATGTGTTTGCCAAACTGAAGCTCTGCAGGTTTTTATAGTAAGCGGAGGTTCCGGGTTCGAGTCCAGCAATACTGTCCTTAGACTTTTTCTCGCTAGGAATCTCTATAGCTCACTCTACGGCTCTTTGTCTGTAACGAGAGAACACTGTCCGGAGGCCGGGAGTGCATGAGAATGGTCCGAGCGCCAATGCCCATAGATGTTGACGCGCTTTTAATTAAAAAAAATAATAAATAAAGTACATATATATATATATATATAAGCCTATTATTTTTATCTGAAAAATTTCACTATACAAATTTATGAATTTGTTTCTTTTACTAAATTTGGAGCAAGTAAATCTGCGATCGTCTCAAATTTTCGTAACTGAGTTTTATCCGGAAATACTAATGTTTATATGTGTATTTGTGTTTATGGGTGTTATTTTTTATATATAAAAAAATATCTCAAAACGACCCCGGATGCTCAAAGCTCATATTCCGTTTAGGTACTACATTCGATAATTTCGATCAACATACGATACTGCTGTATGTATTTTTAAGGGAGATTGGAGGGGTCTATAAGTTAGGCGCAACTTTAAATTGCCATTAAAAATTTTGTTGAGAGCTGACAGAGGTTGTTGCCTAGAAATAAATAAGTATAAGCCCCAACAACTTTATGTAAATAAACTTGCAAGTTTAAAGAAAATTCATCAGTTAGATTTGTAGTAAGAAATAGTTTAGTACTGCACACCTGATTGTTATTTGTATTAGATAGACAGTTCAAAAAATAAAACGTCAACGAATTAAAAAGCTGTCAACAGTTGGACCGTAACAGTGCAACAATATTAGCCAGTATTGCAGCATTACTAATGTGAACTCGATACACATTACCTCTCTGTTGATATTATTCACCGTTTTAAGTTCAGTAAGTTTAAAACGTAATAAATACTACACAAGGACAAAGCAGTACCTGTTTCAGACAACCTAATATTTGCAACAGCTTGTCCACCATATGTGCCGTATTAAATGTCTCTTTTTACTATTTTGTTTGCCAATTTAATAATAAACATTTTAAATGTTCAATAATCTAAAATGAAGTAACCATTTTGTTTTGTTTTTTTAACTTTCTCTTACAACTGTAAGAAAAAGTATTGCGATCATCTTTTCAACAGATATTATGAAGTCCGCTGCTACGGAAACAAAAAATCTGGGGTAACACACTCCACACGACTTTCTCTTACTGCAGTTAATACAATTTGCTGTAAACTTCGCTCAGCTAGATATTGTATGGGTTTACACTGCAATCCAAAAGAGAGCGCCAAAACATTGCAGAATCTCAAACTTATCATTTGAAATTTAACGATCACAGATTCCGCAGATAACAACTTCAAAAGCAATTTTTATGGAAAAAAAGTTCGTTTTACAATAAATACATGCGAATACAAGTTAAGCTATTGATCTATAAGAAAGTTTTTTAAGACCAGTAGTGACGGCTTAGAGAAATTGAGGCAGCAGATGAAATTAAATTGATCTGGTGGCAGAGGAAGTTATTGAAGGCGGTATATGGACCAGTGAGCCAAAATGAAAAATGGAGATGTCGAAACAACACGGAGAGAAAAGGATTTGTTGTTGGTGATCAAACAGGGAAAGCTGCGTTGGATAGATCATGTGTAAAGGATAGAGGATAGCAGAGCACCACGCAGAGCACGTGAGTTATAGAAGACTGAGGAAACGATCTAGTTGCGTTGGATGTGTGATATACAAGAGGACCTGCAGCAATTGAACATAAGGCAGTGGAGAAAAAAGACGGCAGGTCCGGAGGTTTGGGGACGTTCATTAAGAAAGCCAAGATTCTACCTGGGCCGTAGAGCCATAATTGTTTGAAGAAACTTATCAAAAATCAATTTTCTTGAAAAAATGTTACAAATAAAAGTAATAAATGTTTATGCCTATAATTAGTCTGCAAACATCAAGGCAATCGTTGGACCCATTATCGAGGAAAATCGCGAAAACCTAAAACAAAAACCAGTAAAGTTCACAGCCAATTGGAGGATTTTGACCAAAATCCCCATGCTGGATGCAGAGTTAGTAACTAAAGCGAATATTAATTTTGAAATATCTGCGTTTTTTTTATTTTCGCCTCTTAAATACACGTTGTAACTTTTTGCATCAATCTTATATGTTTATCTCTTTAAATCTATAGAAATTTAAAAATATTTTGGCGAATAGTCTTTGTGGTGTGTGTGTGTGCGCGCGGTGTGTGTGGGTTTATTTTCCAGCATGTCTCCAGTATGTGTGTGTGTGTGTTTATTTTCCAGCATGTCTCCAGTATGTGTGTGTGTGTTTATTTTCCAGCATGTCTCCAGTATGTGTGTGTGTGTGTGTTTATTTTCCAGCATGTCTCCAGTATGTGTGTGTGTGTGTGTGTGTGTGTGTGTGTTAATAGAATATCTCAAAAACGAAAAATCGCAGGAATCTCAAATTTGGTATTCCGTGTAGGTACTTACTACCGCAGCATCTAACAACAAGGTTTCGGTGGCAAAATCCATCTATCGAAAGTGCGACTGTACGTGTTGTGATTGGTTCCGCAAAGCTGGAAAGCATCAGAAATATTTTCCGTGATAGCCTGCTTCTTTTTGTGGTCATCATGTGGAGGATATTTTTGCCAAAAAAAATGTGATAACATAGACTTTCACAGAACAAATTTGAGTGTATCAACTAAATTTGCTCTGTGCAAGTCTATGTTAACACACTGTTTTGACTAAAACATCGTGATGATAGGCGAACGCTAGAAACCGGTCGATGATCACAATAAGAAGCACGCTATCACAGAAAATATCTCTGCGACATTTCAAACTTATACTGTATACATACATAAATTCGTATCACTTTTATATAAAACGTGTTCCCGGAAAATGGATAATTTGGGGGATACTGTAGGGACAGTAGTAACGTTAAGCTTTCCTATAAGATACCACTCCAATACAATGTATGGTTGTGCCAACTATATAATAGTAATATACTTTAGAAATCATGCTAGAATTGCAGATTTGAAGAGAGTCAGTTGACCAATAGGGCGGCTTTAACAGAGTAGTTCTATGGGGTGTTGGTTAAACGCGCTCTCGTCTAAAATGTAAAAATTCTATTTACCTCCCTGGGTGTACTTGTCCCGCCACCAGCTCTATATTTATATAGGACAAACGAGTAAAATTTGAAATTTAGAGAGAATTTGTTATGCTATTTATAAGAGAAAGTCGTGTGAGTGTTTCACACCAGATATTTTTTTTTTATATATTTTTTTAATAATAAATTCTTCACAAAGAAAGAACTACTAGGGGTTAAGGTTATGAAATAGCCTGTACACAACACTGAGAGAACTCTATTTAAAAAGTTTATTTGGCGTAGAACTTAACAAGTCGAAACGGTACGATAAGCGTATAAGAGATAAAAGGAGTTTGGCTAGCGTATTTAACGATTGAAGAAAAAAAAAGGGGTGAACAACACTGCAACGATCCCTTACTTCAAAGCATCGTCTTCGCCATAACATGTACACACAGATACATAGACAGGCCATTGTAGTTTAGAATAATTGTAAAGATAGAACACGAAGGGTTATAGATGAGGATTTATGAAGAAGAAGTAGGAAAAAAAAATGTGTAGTAAAAAAATAATAATAATAAAATGCCGCTAGAGAGAGAGAGAGAGAGGGAAATCAAAATTGAAAAAGAAAAGAAAGAGAAGGGTGATAAATGCAATTGTATAGTGGACCTCGAGGGAGAGTTAGGGCGCGCTGAGGACGTGGGAAGGGCCAGAGCCAGTGGTCAGTCCTTCTTATGCTAATATCCACGGCTCACACCTGCTCAAATGGGTGAAACCCTTCTCTTCACATGCAACTTCCCACCCTTAGTCTTTCTTTTACAAAATGAAAAGAAGAAAAAAAAAATCTCGAAAGATGACAATAGATTTTACAACAGACAAGGCATAAAATCCCCGCATGAAATCTTTCCAAAGCAACAGATATATAAACTTCCTCATCCCTTAACACTTTTACCAACGGTAATCTTTATAAATTTATATTTAAATTCTTAATAAACTATAAATTAATTATTTTACTTTCTTTTACTCCTATTGCGATCGTGTCCAAATTTTCGAAATTCACTCCTATTATTACAATTTTACATTTATAAAATGATACAGTGGTGGTGAAAGGATAATTACCAAACTACCAACCTAAGTAGGTACACAAGTGATTACATCGAAGTCCCAAAGATCGCGCCAAGAACACTGAACCAACTCCATAAAACATTTGAAATTTAACACCAAAATTCCGCACTTCTATCTAAAATGATTTTTTTTTTTTTTTTTTGGAAAAGTGTTTCAATAATAGTGAGTAGGTTTATATCTGTGCAGTTAGCATTGCAAGTTTTAAAGAAATCGCTATAGGCGTTTTCGAAAACAATCCAAAAAAAAAAGCCTATGCTGTAAAGGTTGCACTACCTGTTAATCGATTTTCTTCAAATTTGAAAGATATCTCTTAAATTAGGTTAGAAATGCTGGCATAATATAAAAAGCAGGAAGTGTCACAAAGTGACCACCGCCTATGTCTTAACTACATAGCAAATATTAGTGTAAGCAAATCTGGTGTGAAACACTCACTCGATTTCTCTTACAGCTGTTCTTTTTTGTTTTTTTAATTTAAGGCGCGTCAACTTCTATGTTCATTGGCGCCCGGAGCCTTCCCAGTGCACTGCCGGCCTCCGGATAGTGTTCTCTCGTTACAGACAACACTCTCCATCACCAAACAGTGAGGTGAAGAGGCTTCTAGGAAGAAAAAAATCTAAGGGTAGTACAGCTGGACTCTAACCCAGGTCCTCCGCGTGGGAGTCCAGTACGCTTACCACTTAGCTATTCCCTTCCCTTACTGGTATTAATACAATTATGTAGAAAATGACCAAGTTTTCTTTATATTTCATATTTTACTCATTCCTCTTAACAATAAATGTAGAAGCAATGGTAGGACAAATCAGTCCAGTAGTCCAGTATATAGTCCAGTAGACAGCGCCACTTTGAACAAACCAAATATTATTCGAAAAAAATGTTATATATAAAACTGATTACAATATTTGCATTCCAAGTTAAAAGAGAATCGTTATAGTCATTTTTAAGGAAATTTCATAAAATCTCAAAAAACCTATTCTATAATATTACACTTTTGGTCTACCGATTTTTTTTTTTAATTTTCAAATTCTAGCAATGCTTTTAAAGTATATTAATATTATGTAAATGGTAAAAGTGGTATCTTACAGAGAAAGTGCACGTTATTGTTCTCCAGAACCCTCCAAAAATCTATTTTCCCGGGAAAAATATTTCAAAAAAAAAAGTGATAGGAATTCATTTGTGTAGATAGTTCATGAAGTTTAGAAAAAATCTCTATATCCGTTTTCGAGAAAATCGAGAAAACCTAAAAAAAACAAAACCATTCAGTTAAGGTTGCACTTGTGGTTGATGGATTTTGGCCAAAACTTTCGTCTTAGATGCGGTTTATATTCCCAAAATATACACACACACACACACACTCACATAACCCATACACGCACCCACACGCACGCACTTTAAAACATGTATTTCCGGTATAAACTCAATTTTGAAAATTTGTACACGATCGCAATAAATACTTCCTGTTACCAGGAGTAAGAGAAAGTAATAACTATCCATATCACTGTCTTAGGCTGTGATCTTCTGACGAGGGAAGGTTTTATTAACCTACTGGAAGGTGAGTTACTGGCCTTAAACTTGCTCAGTTCACCAAAGTACTATTCCAGTTACAATAAATCGTTTTGTCACCTATATAATACCAATATACTTACATTAGAAACATTGATAGAATTCCAAAGATAATCGATTAACGAGAATTGTAACTTTCAGTATAGATTTGTAACTTTATTGGAATTTTCTCGAAAACAGCTCAGTCGCACTGATACAATTCAATAACTTTTAATTGAAAGGCCTTTTCCGGAAAAAAACTGAATTTTGAGAGATTCTGAGGATCTGTTAAATAGGCCAAAATTAAAATTGCCACTACAAGCTTTAGTTACGACAGAGGGCGTCTCCCCCAATACTAATTATACTCATGTATTTTATGGGCAAGCCCATTTAAATGTTTTTAAACATATCAATCTTTGATCGTTTAGGTTTCCGCAGCCATTTTCATGAAAAACACTTGAGTTTACGGGTTGAGACTGCATCAGCAATTTGCTAGAAACCGATGTTTTGCCCATACACACATACACACACGTTTTGCACACACATACAGACCCATTCGCCAAAAGTAAATCCACTTACTAGGAATGGTAGTGTGCTGGACTCTCAGCGGTGGTCCTAGATTCAGCATGCTGTCCTTAGATTTTTTTTTTTTCCTAGGAGCCTCTACAGCTCACTGTCCGGAGGTCGAAAGTGCGCAGAAAAGGATCCAGGCGCCAATGACCTCAGATGTTGACCCGCTTTATATTAAAAAAAAATGTGGCAATAGGGGTACCTGTTAATTTTCTACAAAATAGACACATACAATATGATGACAAAATCTAAGGTGCCATTAAGTAAAATCATCTATGTGATACATTAAAAGCGTTACTAGAATTCCAAATTTGAAGGAAATCGAATAACCGGAAGTGGCGACTTTACAGAATAGGTTTTCAGTTTTTTGGGGGGGATTTTTCTTAAAACTTGGAATACTTGGAAAGGCGTTTTTCCAACAAATATAGGTTTCCCATTACATTTACGTTTAGTAGGTAAATATTCTATTAAATAGTAAAAGAAAACATCTTTTGTGGTCCACTTTGCCCGAAAGAAATGTTTTTAACGTAGGTCTGCATTTGTGTCGTATGCATTTCAGTATAGTGTATGATTCTACTTTAGAAGAAAGCTTAAGTTGCTACCCCCCCCCCTAGAAATGCGGAAAAATCAATTTTTTTTTAAATTGAAATAGTGTACGAAGTTTAAAGAAAATTGTTACATACATTTTTGTGAAAATTGCAAAAAACTGAAAAAACTATTCACTAAAATGACTCTTCCAGTTAATTAATTTTGACCAAAACCATACTGTCAGATGCGTTGATGGTAGCTAAGTGGAATATCAAGTTCAGGCTTACTTAATCCAAGTTAGAAGCATTAGTAAAATTTCAAATTTGAAGAAAATCGGTTCCTGGCAAGTTTGACTTTAAAGAATAAGCTTTGAGTCTGCTTTTTCATGGAATTTTCTCGAAAACGATTATAACGATTTCCTTTAAAACTATCACTTTTATTTGTAACACATTTCCGGAAAAAACAAATTTGACTTTATATAGCTCTGCGAAATTATGTTGTTAAAATTCAAATGTTATTATGTGATTAATTCATTGTTATTGACGCTCTCTTCTGCACTACAAACTAATCACGTTTTATAAGCAGTAAGAGAAAGTCGTGTAAATGTGTCACTCCAGAATTTTTTGCCTTGCTCATGGATCTTAAGACACGGATTATTTCATACAACATCTAATTTACCATCAAATTCTTTGAAATGCCACAAAAAAAAAAAAAAATGTTAAAAATCAACTGACTGATAAAAATCTCGTGTTTATTTATATATAGACTTAACTTATATAGTTACGAAATAAAATTAAAGAAATCTGGAGAATAATGTAAATATACAAAAAAATAAAAATTGGCCGTAAATCTTGTAAGGCATTTCAAAAGCTACACTTATAAGGGAATGAGGAGAAAAAATATCCCAAAGTAAAAGTTATTTTTTTAATAAAGCTTTCTCGCAAAATGTCCTTTTTTTTTATTTTTGCTTGGAATAATAATAATAAAAAAAAAATAAAGTATAAATAAATAAATAAAAAATAAAAAAAATAAATAAAGAAAGGCGACAACTTAGTACAGTGAACGTTCAGTTTGAAAAAAAAAATCTTACGTAATATTTTAATGATATTTAAAAGCAAATTTATGATATCGAGGGTGAAAGTTAAGCCAGTATTTCGATCTAAAAACTTGAAGAATAAAAAAAAAAAAAATAACATTGTAGCAGCCTGAAGGTAATAATTTACCAGGTTATTGTTTGATATTTTTAGAGTGTTTCTCCTGTCTTAGCGAATAGAATGAACGTAATTTGTATACCCTAGTCTGGATATTTATTCTATTTAAAGTTTAATATTAATTTATTATCCTACTACTTTATGACTTTAAGGTACTTTATTTAAAAAAATAATTCAAAAGTGTATAAACCTGAGAAAAGAAAAGATATATATATATTTAAAATAGGTTAGAATGATTTACAAATGTCGGCATAATATAAAAGCAGGAAGTGTCACAAAGTGCCCAATGCCCTATGTCTTAACTACATAGCAAATATTACAGTAACAAAATAATCTGTTGCTGTGATACAGTCTTACTGCTTTAATAACAATTATGTAGAAAATGACCAAGTTTTCTTTATACTTCAGGATTTTACACATTTGTCTTAACAATAAATGCAGAAGCAATGGTAGGACAAATACCTACTCAGGCAGGTACAAGTATAGGTTACATTATAGTCCAGTAGACAGCGCCACTTTGAGCAAACCAAATATTCGAAAAAATTGTTATAAATAAAAGTGATTACAATATTAGCATTCCAAGTTAAAAGAGAATCGTTATAGTCATTTTTAAGGAAATTTCATAAAATCTCAAAAATTGCACTTTTGGTTAACCGATTTTTTTTTTAAATTTTTGGAATTCCAGCAATGCTTCTAAAATATATTAATATTATATACGTGGAAGAGAACCATACATTATACTGAAGTGTGATATTTTAGAGGTTCTATTCCCACAGCAACACGAAAATATCAATTTTTCCAGGACAAATGTTTCAAATATAAGTGTCAAGCATTTATATGTGTAGATAGTCTGCGAAGTTTAACAAGAAATATCGTTGGATTTGTTTTCGAGAAAAACAGGAAAAAGTGAAGAAAAAAGTACATTCAGTAAAGTGACATTTCCGGTAGCTGGATTTTGTACGACGTATCAGTTGCGGTGGTAGTACCTAAACGGAATACCAAAATTTTTTGGCCTTTCGGCGATTTTTCGTCTTAGAGATATTTTATTCTCTTCCTCTCACACACAAATACACACACAGGCATATATACACATAGTCCATTCGTTAAAAACATCTATATTTGTACTCCGGTGTGCTCAATAATGTATAGTAGATAATACTGGAGTCTGGACTCACTGTCAACCAGAAGAGAATTAGTCTTTACACAATAGGTTTAGGAATTTTCTCGAAAATGGCTGCAGGAATTTTCTATAAACTTGGAATGTTTACTTACGCGTCTGCCATAAACTGTAGTCACTCCAGGAACCTTCCAAAATCAATTTCATGAAAATTTAGTAAAGTCGCACCTTTGGTTGATGGATTTTGACCGGAAATCTAGTATCGGATGCAAGGGTGGTATCTAAAAGAAATACGAAGTTTAAACTTGCTGCGATTTTTCGTTTAAAATATTATTTTGTTACCACTACACATACATAGCAGACACAAATACACACACGACTTCCTCTTTCTCATGTTAACCGAGGCCAAATAAGTGAATGATTGATTACATTGTACAAAGCGCCAATAATATTGTATAAACATATTTGAATTTTAACATCTCAGATTCGCAGAAACTTAAAAACATTTTTTTCAGTAAAGTGTTCCAAATAAAAGTGATAGGTCTATAGCTAGATTCTTATGTATATTTTTTCTTTATAGATAGCCCCTGAAGAAGACAAACAATGTTTGTCGAAACGTCGGGCCATTAATAAAAAACACTTTAAAAAAATTTTTTAGTGTTTTTCTTATGATACCCCCGGCCGATCAGCCAACTAAGAGATACATCAGATCATTTCTAACGGCCAACAACTTCTACAATTGGATAAGTCTATATCTGTACACTGAGTTATACCTGTTTTCGAGAAAAATTCCCAAAAATTCAAAAACCTTTTCTCTAAAGTCATACTTCCGGTTAACCGATTTTCTTCAAATTTATAATTCTAGCAATGTTTCTAGTGTATATTAATATTATATAGGTGGCAGAACCATACATTCTACTGAAGCCGGTACTTTAGAGGAAAGCGTAACGTAGTTTTTCCAAGTACCCCCATAAAAATTTTCCCGGGTAAAGTAAAAGTGATAAGTATTTATGCGTGGAGATAGTATATAAATGGAAGATTTTCTCGACCGTATTGTATGAAGGAAAAGGATCGTGAGTTTCGGTCTTTTTTTTGAAAAAACTAAATTCTTGCCAACGTTTCGACAAATATATTGTCTTTTTCAAGGCTTAAAAAATAAAAAAATAAAACTATTAAATAATCTTTAAAACATATCAAAACTTGAAAACTTATATATAATTTTGTAAATAAAAAGTTGAGAACACCTCAACAACACAGATAATAGTGAACAAATAAAATCGATTTAGAACCGAAGGGTTTTATTTGTACACTATTCTCTTAAGTTTTCAAGTTTGATATGTTTTGAAGATTATTTAATAGTTTTTTATTTTATTTTTTATGCCTTGAAAAAGACAACATATTTGTCGAAACGCCTGGCAAGAATTTAAGTTTTTTTATTTTTTTAAAAAGAACCGAAACTTACAATCCTTTTCCTTCATAGTATATAAAGTTTAAAGAAAATTGTTGTAGCTGTTTTTGAGAAAAACGCGAAAAAAAGAAGAAGAAGAAAAAAAAGCATTCAGTAAAGTCAAACTTCCGGTTGATGGAATTTTGTTCGAAAATTTCGTGTCAGATGTTGTGGTTAGTATGTAAACGGAATACTAAATTTGAGCTTCCGGCATTTTTTCATTTTTGATATATTTTACTCTCTCTCTCTCTCTCTCTCTCACACACATACACACACACACACATATATATATATATATATAAAACATGTATTTCCGGTGAAAACTCCATTTCGAAACTTTGAACACATTCGCAATACTTCCTCTTACTAGGAGGAAGTAAAAAAAGAAGGCAAAGAAAATATGGAGAAAATGTAAGAGAAATTAAAACAAAAAAAAAGATTTTTTTAAAAATTTTTATTTGGCGGTTTGCACAACATGTATTCTGATTAAAATTCAATTAAGAAAATAACGCAAAATATTACACATTGCATTAACGGCGATACTATTATAGCTGAGTGGTCAGATGAGACTGGCAATAACACAACTATGGTAATAACACAGCAATGTTATGGTATTTAATTTGATTTTTATTTTATTTCACTTCTAATTGATACTTTACAAATGTATCTTTCATTTTTTAATTAATGATGAACCCACTTAAAGAGAAGCTTATATTGAAAATTATTTCTTGTTCTTGACATAGAAAAGTTATAATTTACTTTTTATATTCTGAATAATTTTATTTTTTATTGTTACTTTATTTGATTTTTTTAATATGTCATATTTCTTTTCTATTTTATGTAGCATTCTTCTTATATATATTAAACTCAGGCGGTAAAGCCATTTCGATTTAAGTTTTTGTTCTCTTCATGTGTAAAGTATGTATTTATTTATTTTCTTTTTTTTTTGTGTATTCAGTGAAACTTCATTTCCGGTAAAAACTCAATTTGGAAAAATTGACTGTATCACAATAGTTCCACCAATAGCACCCAGGAGTAACAGAAAGTATACAAAAAGTCTCAATATTTTTCGTAACAACTCAATTTCATAAATAGTCCGCAATATTTATTGGAACCTTTTTCGGAAAAATCACTGAAAAAGTAATGTTCAGTTGATGAAGTGTGATTGTGATTTTTTTTTTTTTTTGGTGATTAAACGAAGCTACTTGATTCTGTTGTCAATTATAACGTGCGGCCTTTTTAAATATTGGCTCTTTTTGATAATAGTGGCCATTTTAATGCTTGCACCCAGGCGGTACGATCCTGATTAGCTTTCACCCTATAAATGCCATTTCAGTAAAATTTACTGTGCATCACTTGTTACAGTTGATAAGGAAATTATACTTAGTAAAACAATTTCCTCTTCAAAATTGTTTGAATTGCAGTAAGAGAAAGTCGTGACAGTTTTAGAAGAGGGAGGTGAAAAAGTCCTAGGCAACTTTTCTAACCTAGAGTGGGCCGCACAAATACTTTTGCCCTCCAGCTGATAACCAAATTCACGGCTGACTAATAGCAAATTTCTGAGTTATATAATAGTTTTATAGCTTATTAGACACACACACACAACAAAAATATATATTATATTGTTGTAATATATTTTTCTATAACTAACACGGCTTAAAATGGCAGCCCGTTTTTTTTATATGTAATATATTAATTATTCTAGTGTCCAAGGTGAACTAGTTTATTTACATATTTACTTTCCAGAGAAAATTTTATGATTTTTACCTGCAAACAATTAAATTACTTGTAAACAACATTATAAAGTAGTTAAAGGGTAAGCATACTAGAACAGAGAATCCTGAACACCATTAAACGTTGATTGTTATCAACGTTTGTTTTTGTTTGTTGTTTATTTTTTTAAATCAACATTTTTTTTTTTCAACATGTCATGTTTTCATAATAAATAAAATAATTTATAGAATTTTTGTCTGTTTGTCTATCACCAGCAGTACAATGTTTTTCCTAACATTTAGCGAATTTTCTGGGGAAAAAAAAAATGCCCAGCGATTTTCTATAAACTTTTTAATAGGGTGTATAAAAGAAAAAAATATGGCCGTTTTTCTAATTAAAGAAATTCAATGGACTTTAAAACCCATCCCACATATGTTTGATGAAACACGATCTTATTAATCTTTAGACTCTGCAGAGTTTTTCTATTTAAATAGTTAGCTGGTAGTTCAATTGTGAGCTTTTTTTAGAAAACCCGTAATTGTGTCCATACGATATATTAGTATTGAACTTTACTACTAGAAAAAACAGTGAACAGCTGTTGAAGCTACGCGTGCTCTATATGAAATCGAAGAGGAAGATGTCCTTAATACTGCTTAGTACTGCTTGGTTTTAAAAATTTAATGGTGGTGATACGATGTTAGAAAGAACTTCAGGTTCAGGGCGGCCATCATGTGAGACTGATGAGGCTTTACGGGAGTTAAGTCCTTTCACAAGTACTCGTACACTTGCTCCAGACCTGGCAGTGTCTAAGGACATCCTTAGCCGTCATCTCCATGCTATTAGGAAAGTTAAAAAGGAGATGTAGGATACTGCCGCATGAACTTACTTCTGCTGTCACTAAACAACAGACAGCAAGGAGAATGAATACTTGCCAACTTCTCTTAAAAAATCCATCTGATATTGCGCTTCTACAAATGAAGAGTGACATGTGACGAGAAATGGATTTACTGGCGAAATCCTGAGGCAGATGGATGGTCAATCCGCCGTCAAACGGCATTTCCGGTTGGTGCAAAAGGACAACTTGTAAAAAGTTGAAATGTTGTGCGATTTCTGAGACTATGAAAGAGTAATTCATGATAAATTCATTCCCGATAGACTTTCCATGCTTTGCGACATTTACTGCCAACAAATAGATAGAATGTATTCAAAAATAGCCTAGCTTATCTAACTTTGGTGAATCTCACACAAGTTTTGTTTTCTCACTCTATATTAGGCGGTTTAATTTATATAGTTAATCTGTTCAAACTGAGTTTAATTTTGTAGGTTGAAGTCAAATCACGCAGTTTGTTGATCATATCTTCATAGAATCAGTAAGAGATCCTCACCTATGCGTGTAGACAGTTATGAAGAAGAAGAAGTGTTCAATATTTTACACAAGTCTTAGATGCATTCTTTCGATAGGAAGATATAATTTTTTCCAACTTTATGTAATTGATTCAGAACTAATGAATAAATATGAGTATACTTAAAAAAATTAGGTAAAACCTAAAAGGATGAATGTTAGTGAGAAAGATTGAGTGATTTACTTTAGGTTAGGTTTAGGGATGGCAGGAATATTGAATATTGTTACATCCATAAGTATATAGCATGTATATGGCTAACGGATGAATGTGTAATGTGAATGTATTTATAAGGAAGAATGGAGAGGGTATGATAAGAATGGTCAGGATATCGAATTCCCCATCTACACAGCGCATAAATTTGTACAGGTTTTACAAATAGGTTATTATGTACTGTAGGTATTTATTAAGTAAATTTTAGTACGATGTGTGAATGTAATTGGATTGAATGTATTTTATAGGAGAGAATGTGTTTAGTTAGATTAGATTAGATTTCTCACACAGAGAAATGATATGCGCGGCGGATCACCAATGCCTGCCAGGAGTGGCAAATACTGGTCATCCAGACTGTCTTTCTACACGACCATGCATATATTGTAAATATTGTACATAATAGGAAGCCACCGAATTGGTGGGCAGACTGAGCCCGGATTGGGATACCGGCACCAAGTCAATGTGTACTATGAGTTTGAAAATCAACGTGTTGTTATTAGATAAATGAATGAAAAATAAAGGTACTTAAACGTAAGTACATAAAGTGCTGGCTGTAAGGCTAAAGCCAATGCCAAAAAAACAAACAAAAAAAACAACTAATTTTATGACTTTATTGATTCCTAGTTGCCCCTCTGTTCTGTAAGTTAAAGTTTCTTTCTTATTTATTTTCATTAATAACTCTTACTGCTGTAAGAGAAAGTATCGCGATCGTATCAAATGGTCGAATATCGAGTTTTCACTGGATATATATGTTCTGAGTTCTCCTGAATACAGTTTTCTCCGAGTTTCATTAAACTTGGTGTACTAACTATACACACAGAGACTTATCACTTTTGTTTGTAACTTTTATTCGAGAATATTTATTTTTGGGGGGATCTGGGGAGGTCACTGATGATCTAGTTTAGATTTTAGATGGGGTGGTTTACTGCTGATGATCTCGAACCCGGGACCTCCGCGTTCCAAGTTCAAAGCATTACCACTGACCTAATCTTACTTCTTTTCTCAACAAAGTCGTTTTATTAAAATTTAGATTCTCCTATTGATATAATATTGTAAACAACGTAATTAATATCTAGTAATTAATTGGAAGACAATTTTTTATTTATATCTCTGTAAATTGCTGTGAGAGAATGTCGTGTGTTTCACATAAGAATATATATATATTTTTTTTTTTGTAATTAAGGCGCATCTGAGTTCAAGAAAAGCTACGAGCAGTCCTGATGGTGTGAACCTGTTCCAAGTTCCAATACACTATCATTGAGCTAATCCTGCCCCTTTCTCGAAAACTGCGTATACATCATCTATACACATAAAATATATTTTTTACGAATTCTGGGGGAACAGCCATGTTATACTTTACTCTAAAGTACATTACTTCAGTACAATGCATTTAAAGCATATCTAGAACTATAAGGTTGAGGAAAATTGGCAATATGTATTCATTAGATTTAATTTTTTTTTAGGGACTGACAGAGACATAGCCTGGTGGTCTACAATACATCATATTTAGGTAATTTATCATTTGGGGAAGCGATTAGCTCAGTAGTAGTGAGCTGAACTCTTACGTGGAGATCCCGGGTTCTAATCCAGTAGTGCTGCCATTAAATTTTCTCTTCCTAAGAGCTTCTACAGTTCACTGCCCGGTGATGGGCAGTGTTGTCTGCAGCTAGAGAACACTGCTCGGTGGCCGGCAGTGCTCTGAGAAGGCTCCTGGAGACAGACACAATAGATCTTTCAATTTGCAGTGCACTATCACCTAAAACGGATCTAGAATATAGATAACTTTTCTGTCCTAAGAACCAAGTAAAATATATAGGCTGGCCAACACCACCACCACCTCCACCACCACCCATAGATCCACCAAGTTTGAGAAAATTTAACAATTAGCACGGAAATAATTTCCACATGTATTTCTGGTTAAAAAATTATTGACACTAGTCAGAAAAGTAAAATGCCAAAATGTATACATTATGCATGGGTATATTTCCCTAATTATAATCTCTTGGTAATAGTTTTGATGTTTAGTTACATTTCCATCAAATTTCAAATTAATCTAAATTCAATGAGATGTATTTAAACAATTGAAGTGTTGTGCTATTTTATTTGGCATTTGAGAAAGGGCGAGGTTTGACCTTTGTCAAGAGAAATCTTAAAGAATCATATTACACTGACCACAACAGTTTTAAAACAAGAGTCTATCTTATTAAAATAAATTAAAGAAAAAAATCTGGTGTGAAATACTCACACAACTTTCTCTTCATTGCTCTTAATACGATTAGGATAGAATAACAATTATTCTTTACACTTCAAATTTTTTACACATTTGACCTAAAATTAAAAATGAAGTTAGTGGGATGGGGGTGGGGGGTAAGAAATCAACCCATACAGGTAGGGTGATTACATTATAGTCCTGATAAGAACGCCAATACACTGAACTCAATTTACTCGAAAAAATGTTCCAAATAAATGTGATTGGTTTACATCTGTGGAGATAGCATTCTTGTGTTGTAGCTTATGGGCCCAGTGGAGCTTTGGACAGCGTAGGGATTGGTCCCCCCCCCCACAGGCAAATAATAGTAGCATTATATGTTTAATGAAACCGTTCCGGCCACTTCGGAGAAATTCCCCCCCCCCCAATTAAAAGCTATAGAATTTGACCAAACCCCCCAAAAAATCAATCCATTTTCACAAAATGTTCCAAGTCTTTTTTTTCTATAAAAAAAAAAATCTGCTGTGAAACACTCACACACAACTTTCTCTTACTCCTGTTCTCAAAATTATAATTGACAATTTTATAGTTTGTGTACCCAAATTTAAAAAAAATCCGTCGAAAACTGTTCAGTAAAAGCGCACTTCAAGTTTACTAGATTTCTTAAAATTCAGAATTTTGGCCATCTATTTATTTCTAATTAATTGTGTTTAGATGATAGAATTATATAATCAACACATAATAGTACTTTAGGAAAAAACATAAGCGCAGCTCTCCCACAAAAATGCCCTTAAATGAATTTTCCTAGAGAACTTGTTTCAAATAAAAGTTGTACATATATAGAACTTTTAAGAAAATCATCGGAGCCATTTTTGAGAAAATAGCAAAAAGTAAACAAACAAAAAAATAGTAAAGTGATGCATCCGGTTGAGGAATTTTGAGTGATAACGTACTGTCAGATCCCAAAAGTCGTGAAATCCCAAATAAGAAACCTATTCAGTTAAGTCAGACTTCCAGAGTTTCTTTAAACTTGGATTTCTATACATAAATTTAATGCACCCTTAATATTGCATAAGCTATAGAACCGAACATTATACTGAACTCACACTTTGGAGGTAATCTTATCGTTGCCCCCCACCACCACTAGAACCCAAAAAATTCATTTTTTCCTGGAAAAAAATGCTTTAAATACAAGAAATATATATTTTAAGCTAATAAGCAACATAAATAATATAGAGGTGATGAGGAGATAAGTACCAACCAACCAAACCCAAGCATGGAGCAAAGTGAAGAGCTCGCCAATAACAGAATCAATCCCATATATTTGAACTTTAACGCCACAAATTTCCATAAAACTATCGAAAATCAAATAAAAGTAATAGATTTACGTATGTGAAGTTAGTATTCTAAGTTTAAAGGAAATCGTTGTCATTATATTCGAGATAGTTTCGAAAACCTCAAAAGCCTATTCTGTAACGTTGAACTTCCGGTTAGCTGATTTCCTTCAAATTTGGAATTCTAGCAATGCTTGAATTTGGAGTAGTACCAACTTTAAGAGCAAGTTTTATGTTGATAGTTGTTTCGAACCCACCAAAAAAAATCGATTTTTCCGGGAATATGTTTCAAATTAAAATAATAGGTAATTATGTGTATGGATAATTTTATGAGATAACTCTGAAAAATGGAAACAAAAAATATTTTTCTGTAAAGTCGCCCTTCCGGTTGATGGAATTTGCCCGAAACCTGCGTGTTAGATGCGATGGCTGGCAGTACACGTATAAAAAACCCTTATATGACCTTATCAGAAGAAATATTTCAAATAAAAGTTGTAATCCTTTGTATGTGTTATTGATACTAAAACGTTTAAAGAAAATCGTTAGAGCCATTTTCGAGAAAATCATAAAAACTGAAGAAAAAAATAGAATTCAGTAAAGTGGCACTTCCGGTTGATCGATTTTTATGAAAAACTTATTCTCAGGTCTCCTGGTAGCACTTTGCCGTATATTAACTTTGAACATTCTGCGATTTTTCGCATTTTGAGATATGCTGTCCTACACTCACACACATAGACCAATTGCTAAAAATGACTTTTCAGGACTACGGGGTCCTCAAAAAGTATATTTCCGGTGAAAACTCGATATCAAAAATCTGACACGACTACAATACTTCCTCTTATTAACAATAAGAGAAAGTAAAAATTCGGTGTATAATATTCAAACGCCTTTCACTTACTGCAGTTAGTGCAACAATAAAATTGACCAATTTTTATTTTTAAATTTGCCATTTTGATGCAGTTGCACCGACATAAAATAATTCACTCGTACAGGTATAAACATAACAAAAAAAACTTTGGACAAAGTCGTATAACTGATCCGGGGGAAAATTACAGCTATACTGAGCACCGGTTTAGTGCACAGATATCGATATTGACTTCTTATTATGAAGTTTTTACTTTCTCTTACGCCTAGTAAGAGGAAGTATTGTAGTCATGTAAAATTTTCGATATAGAGTTTACACCGGAAATAACCCTTCTGAGGTCCCCTGAGTCCAAAAAAGTTGTTTTTAGAAAATGGTCTAAGTCTGCGTGTGTGTGTGTGTGTGTGTGTGTGTGTGTGTGTGTGTGTATTAAGCAGCATAGCTCAAAAACGAAAAATCGTATAAAGTTCAAACTTGATATTCCATTTAGGTATCACCATTGGATCCGATAGCACGTTATCTCTCAAAATTCATCAACCGGAAGTACCACTTTACTGAATGTTTTTTTTTTCACTTTTTTGGGATTTTCTTAAAAAAATGGCTCCAACGATTTTTTTTAAACATTGTATATTAACTACACATACAAAGATCTACCATTTTTTTTAAAAAACATTTCACCAGAAAAATGCATTTAAGGAACTTTTGGTGTAGGGGTGGGGTTAGGTTTTCCTTTAAAGTGCTATTTCAGTTTACTATAAAATTCTGACATTTAAATAATATTAATTAGAATTAAATGTGTTGTTGAAATTCCGACTATGAAGAAAATCAGGTGACCGGAAGTGCGTTTTTTACTGAAACGTATTTTTCAGTTTTCTGCTATTTTCTCTGAAAACGGTTCCAACGGTTCTTTACACATATAAAGAGCTACAACTTTTATTTTGAAACTATTCTCTTGGTGAAGCCATTTAAAGGGGATTTTTGGTGGAAGGGCGGGATTATGTTTCCCTCTAGAGTCCTATCATAGTGATTACACAATTCTACCATTAAACAAAATTGATTAGAGATAAATAGATTGCTAAAATTCTGAGTTTCAAGAAAATTAGTGTACCAACTATAACAATTTGTCAATTTTAATTTTGAAAACTGGAGTAAGAGAAAGTAGTGTGAGTCACAGGCATATGCCGATGATGGTGTTATTTTATTGATGGGGCGATGTCTGACTACTATCTCAGACTTAATGCAAAGTGCCCTCAACATTGTATATGATTGGACTCAGGATAAGGGTCTTTCAATTAATTCCAGTAAGACCCAGGTGATTTTATTTACTAGCAGGAGGAAGATCGTAGGATTAAAACCTCCTAGGTTATTAGGAACTTATGTTCAGATTTGCAGATCGGTAAAGTTTCTTGGGGTGGTTCTTGACGGTAAATTAAATTGGTCGGAACATGTTAGGGCACAGCATCAAAAGGCAATTATTTCCTTTTGGCAATGTCGAAGAATCGTAGGTAAAAATTGGGGGTTTACTCCCAAGATGATGTTTTGGATTTATTGTATGGTTATTAAACCTAGGTTATTACATGCGGCTGTGGTGTGGTGGCGTCGCATTGAGATAAGATCCGCTAGTCTGCCGATTGAGGATATTCAACGCTTGGCTTGTCTGGCGGTGACCGGTGCGATGCGGACCACGCCTATAGCTGCAATGGAGACTTTATTAGGAATTCCACTGCTCTTTGTAGAGGTGAAAACTATGGCAATGAAAGCCTATTATAGAATTTAACAGGCAGTTTTTGGCAGGGTAAGCGATATGGTCATCTCAACGCGATGAAGGTTCCTGTTACAGGTTTTCCCTCTGATAGAATGTTGAAGACTTTTGTTTCAGTGTCAGGTTACCCTCTAGGGAAGATTGGTCAAGATTGGGTCCGTCTGGCATGATACCTGATAATTACTTCCGGTGTTACACGGACGGTTCCAGAATGGATGGTAGGTCTGGAGCTGCGGTCTATTTTGAGACAGATCATTTGACAGTATCTCTTGGTGAATGGACCACGGTCTTCCAGACTGAGGTTTATGCTATTCTTTGTTGTGTTTTGGATGAGAGGGTACTTAATACTAACTTAAAAGGTGTTTGTATCTGCTCGGACAGCGAGGCTGCGCTGAAGGCGCTGAGTTCATGTGTCTTCACTTCCAGGTTGGTGTTAGAATGTTATAAAAGATGGAAGAGCTTTCTTCTCTGAAGGATGTGCTTCTAGTCTGGGTGCCAGGTCACATGGGAATTTTTGGAAATGAGGAGGTGGATAGGTTTGCCAAATTAGGCGCCTCTCTTCCTTTCATTGGACCCGAGCCTGCTGTTGGCGTGTCTTCTGGCACATGTCTGTCAGGCTTCCAGACATGGACAGCTTCATAGCATTCATCCTTTTGGATGACCTCACTTGGTTTTCGGCATTCCAAAATGCTCATCGGGGGTCCGGACAAGGCCATTAGTGAGACGTTGCTGGGTTTTTCACGGAGCGCTCTCAGGCATCTGGTTGGATCTCTTACTGGACATTGTGGTTTAAGGAGACATCTCTACATAATGGGGCTCATGCCGGATCCATTTGTAGAGTCTGTGAGACAGATGAGGAAACACCCATCCATCTTATGACTGATTGCTTGGGTTGTGAGGAAATTAGGTTCAGGACCTTTGGTCGGAATAGGATGTCTGTGGAAGAGCCAAAGGTTATTGTCCGAATTATTCGGACTGCGGTGAATCTTAGATGGATTAGATCCGGGTCTGGATTTTTGTTATAGACCCGGCTTGTTGTTGTTTTTCTTGGGGTAGCTATATGGGCCCAGTGAGGCTTTGGATAGCGTAGGGTTTCCCTCCCCACAGACAAATAATAATAATAATGAGTAGTGTGAGTGTTCCACACCAGATTTTTTAATTACCAGAAGTTTCAAATTGATTACATTTGATTAATAATAAATAAATAACTGTTTGTCAATTTGTTTCTTACGTTCTCTTTGTTTATTAGTCACACTGCGTCCTCTCCTTCCGTTAAAAAACGCGGGGCTCTACGCGGGTAAAAGAGAAGCATCTCTCACCTATAAGCTGAGTCGGCTCTCAGCATAGGATCTCAAAACATATATTTCGGTGAGAAAATTTAATTCGTAAATTTATCAAAAAATCACAACACTTCTTACAATATAAGAGAAAATCTGTAGAACCATTATTGTAGGAGAAAACATGAGTAGGCATGTATTTGGACTGTACAGATTCCAACCAATTCATCTAACCGCATCAATTAAAATTAATTATATCTATATGTGGTAAATTAGTAGAAATCGAATAATATAATACTACTTCGTGCAAATAAAAAAAATATATATATATATTAAAAAATGAAACAAAAAGAAAGCACATCTTATATAATGCTAAAAAAGTTTTGAAAACAAAAATATTTTAAAAATATGGGTGCGGCCAAACTACGTTACACTTATTAGTCAGAGGTACATAGATAGCACTCCACAGATACGCAATTAATCATCCATCGCTAACAATAATAACTCTGAAAGTAAATAATTACTTGTTTATCAACCGGCTTTAGATACTTAACGTAGTTTCTGATCAATGAATTATACTTAAATAAGATCTATCTTATATTGTATACTTCAAACAAGGAATATAATTGCATTAAATTTTGAGAGATTTCACTCAAAGAGCGTGAACGTCAAAACTAATAGAGAAATATTTTCAGAAGGGAATTATTTGAAGAGGAACGTGCATTAAAATGACTATTTTATGCATTACTTGCAATAAATAAATATATCCATTTTAAATATTTAAAAAAAAAATTGGTATGAAACACTCACAGTACATTCTCTCACTACTTATACTCTTGATGCAGTTATGTATATAAAATAACGAATTGTCTTTAAATTTCAAATTTTCCTCGTATGTCCTTAACATAAATATACAGATGGTGGAGGGGGACATGTGCCAACCTACCAACCGAGGCAGGTAGAGAATGATTATAACTTGAATTTTAACGTCTCAGATTCCTCAGAACTACCTGTAAACTAATTTTTTTTACAGAAAAACGTTACAAATAAAAGTGATAGGTTTATATCTATACAATTAGTATTCAAAGTTTAAAGGAAATCGTTATTGACGTTTTAGAGAAAATTCCAAACAAAAAAATATCAGAAATCTAATCTGTTAAATTGATTTCCTTAAAATTTGGAATACTAGCAGTGTATATATTGTATACTAATATTATAAAGGAAGCAAAACCATACATTGTAATGAAATGGTACTTTAGAGGAAAGCTGTCCCCCCGAACACCCCCCAAAAAAATCAATTATTCCGATTCAAATAAAAGTGATAGATATTTATGTATGCAGATAGTATAAGAAGTTTAATGAAAATCGCGTGAAACTGAAAAAAAAAAAAAAAATTCAGTAAAGTCACACTTCGGTTGATGCATTTTGCCTGAAATCTGTCAAATAGTAACTAAATGTCAAGTTTGGGCCTTCAGAGATTTTTCGTTTTCCACATATTTTGTTTAAACCCAGATCATTCGTTAAAAACATTTAACAAATTTAAAAACACTTTAAGTACAAATTTATCGTAAAATACACACAATAGTATTGCGATTTTCTGAAATTTTTGAAATTCTATATCACCGGAAATACACGTTTTGAGGTCCTCTTAGCAAGAAATAAACGTTTTTAGTGAACGGTCTATGTTTGTGTGTGTGTGTGTGTCTATGTAAACAAAATATCTCAAAATTAATAAATCGCAGGAAACTAAAACTTGGTATTCCGTTTAGTTACAACCACCGCATTTGACACGAAGGTTTCCGACCAAATCTATCAACCAGAACTGTGACTTTACTGAATCATTTTTTCCACTTTTTCGGTATTCTATCGAAAATGGCTCCAATGATTTTTGTTTAAACTTCATACAATATCTACACAGATAAATACCTATCACTTTTCTTTGAAACTTTTTCCGGACAAAAACTATTTTTGGAGGGACTGTGGGAGAACCAGTGACGTAATGCTTACTTCAATTCAATGTATGGTTCTACTACTTATTTATAATTATTAATATATATTAGTTGCATTGCTAGAATTCCAAATTTGAAGAAAAATCGGCTAACCAGGAATGCAGCTTTACAGAAAGGTTTTTTTATTTGAGGGGGGGGGATTTTCTCGAAAACGGCTAAAACGAAATGCTCGCTGCAGAGATAAAAAAGTTTCACTTTTATTTGTAACATTTTTCTTGAAAAAATTGATTTTTTTGAAGGAGTTTGGGGATCTGTCTGGTAAATTTAAATTTATATTGCACAAGCTTTTGACAGAGGACGCTCCATACAAGTCTGCTCAGGTATAAAAGTTTGACATTCTTACTGCATTGTAGGGACAAATGGGCTATACCCTGGCAGTCAAGCTTTCCATTAGAAGGAGCTAAGAGAAATGGGAATAAACAGCTGGCAATCTAAGGGCTTTAGCAAATTGCAAGATCAACTTTGAAGTGTTAACACTTGATGAGCTAAACCAACATTTTTTAAAGAAATGAAGATCAGCTACCAACCAAGAAGAAAATGGGCAGTCAAGTATTTAAAAACTTACTGTGAGATCACAACACAACTCCCAAACTGTTATTCAAATTGCTTGTAATAAAGAAATCATCTGTCTCAACTAACTCTCTATCAAAAGCAAGCTAACCACAATAAGCTAATCGACTATTAGAATAAGCAAGAATTTTTAACTAATCACATTGCTTTTCAAGCGACTCACACATCAGCTAAAACTACCATTCCACGGTACCAGTCAACATCATCACTATCCGTTCGGTCACTCGGTCCTCAATATACTCTTTTCTCCTCATAAAGTTTGTAAATACAAATTTGTGTAAGGTGTAAATAATGAGTTTGTGTCTTTATGTTCATCACCAATAACAACATTAAGTCCTGCTATGATAACAGAGCAAATGCCTCCAGACTATAATTCTCAATCCATTGCAAGCAACAGTTTAATGTTGGAATAGTCTATATTTAAAATTAAGTATATCTGTCACTTAAAACTCACGGTACACATTAGGATGATCTCCACAGTCACTAGTTACACTTTACGATCCTGAATACCAAATCCTTAATAGTAAGTACTAAAGCCTTGTAAGTAAGTAGATTAATAATTCAAAAGTAAATTATGTGAAGACATTTAGTTCAAAGAAGTCAAACGTTGGAACGTTTAAAGGTTCCACGACGTGAAAGATTGCTGAAAATCCACATTACTCTCAATTTTTTACAAATTCTTGAAAACCCAATTTGTACTAAAAAAGGATAACAAGCAACAAGTGCGCTATGAAGCAATCTGGAGTATACAACTTGGAAATCCAAAAGAATATCCAAATGTACATCTTAAATATCTAAGAATATTAAAAATTTTAGTACTTTAGAATATATTATAAAAAAATAATTCAGTCCATTCTGAAGTGTTGTAAAGTTATATCTCCCCCCCTGCAATTCTCACTTGCAAAATCCTATAATTTAAGAAAGCTTAGAATTAATTTAAAATTCGCTTAAATGCTTTTGTTACAACCAATACAGTCGATTTTTTTTTCTACTTTCTTCGCAACCCCACCCCCCAAATGGGGCCCTACATTTTGGAAAACACTTAATTAGATCATTGGAACACATTTACACAGATGGTGCAATAGGATCCGAATAGAGGGATGTAAAGCCGAGAGAGACACACAAAATTGAGAATCTCACTCGCTACTTAGGCCAGGGTAGAGTTGGAGAATCTGTATATATACAGTTGCGCTAGCCCTACACGGGGAGTCTTTAGAACAGTTTATACAGCTTACAATGCGTCAGCAAAACCTAGGAGAGAAATGTTCTTTTTTATTTTTACTTTAACTAAGAGAGAATTTTAAGATAGGGTGTCTTATTTTGGTTCAAACAAATAATTTGTCCCGTTCATTCCATATGTAAAGATACAAATGGTTATGATTTTGGTCAGGGGTGAGCTACAAGGGGATCGCGCCAACTCTATGTTACATTTCTTTTAAATTTGCGAGCCCAGTATTCTTCTTGTTTAGTTTACAAACATTAGTCTATTCGACAAGAATATATTATTTGGAATAATGGTTTCATTTCCTTTATAACGAATTGATATTTGTAGATTGAAGTTCTACACAAATTTTCAAAACTCAGGCTTTGCACTCATATTTGCGCCAGGAAAGTAAATTATCTATAGTACTTACTGTATGCAAGAATGGAAGATGAAATAAAAGAAAGAATAGGAGCGGCAGGAAGATTTTTTCACGCAATCAGAAACAGCTTCATAGGGATGAAGGAAGTCTCTAGGCGGGCCAAGGTCACTGTGTACAAAACAGTATTTTTACCAATCATATCCTACTCAAGTGAATCGTGGACCCTATCAAGAAAGTTAGAGAGCAAAATCCAAGCGATGGAAATGCGATATTTAAGGAAGATTTTAGGGAAGACGAGAAGAGATAGGATAAGAAATATAACAGTGAGGAAAGATATAGGTGTAGAACCTTCCATAGATATAATAAAAAGAAACCAACTCCGCTGGTACGGACATCTTATGAGAATGGAGGACAATAGAGTTGCCAAATTAGTATACGAGGCAAGAACAGAAGGGAAAAGACGTCGAAGTCGCCCTAGAAGAACTTGGGAAGAAGAAATACGGGAAAGCCTACAGGAAAAAGGAATTGAATGGCGAAAAGAAAAGGAACTCGCCAGAAACAGGGACGAATGGAAAAGTATATGCAAGGCCTCTACACTGTCTAGGCGGTAGAAGAGGACGGATTATGTATGTATGTATGTACTTACTGTATGCATCTTTAAAACAGAATGATTTGTAAAACAGAAACAAGCCGTTTTGTTGCTGGTTTAATGTTTACATATGAAATTACCGGACTAGATAGTTGAAGTATACATTTATAAGAAATGGCTGTCTAATGTAAGAATATCTAAAGTTGGATGAAATTGATTCATACTTTTGTCATCAATTGAAATATTAAAATGCATAGTAACTGGATCTAGAGAATTTTTGATATATATATAAAATGAATCTTGGGGCAAAATATTTGGACACTGCACGTCTGAATAATCAGATACAAAGCGGAAAATCTTGCTAATTATCCCAAGACAAATGAGATTATCCACAGAAAAAGGATACAATATTAGCGAAATAAATTTATGGTACCCGTCAAACATTCTCTGTTTAGAGGATGATGTATATGTTAACGGCGAAGTATGAAATTCAGGCATTCTATAGAATGCCTAGGCATTTCACATAATGTCATGCGTGGTTTATACGCAGATACCAGATTAATACCATGCGTGGTTTATACTCAGATACCAGATTATATTTCTTATGATAATTTTTGTGTATTTGAAAAATATTCTTTTAAATATTCCTATTATTCATTTGTTAACTTGGGGAAATTCTATTGTAGTATTTCAGTATTAAATAAATCATGGTATTCCAAATGGTGTTTGAATAGTTCTGGTACTTTAAGTAAAATAATTTAACATTTAAATGATTACTATTAAAATGTATATTGAAATCGGGATGTAATGAAACAAATGGGGGCTCGAGCCGGGCTGAATTTCATTCTTTGCCGGTAACATATATAACTGCTAAGATTGACCGTATACCCACTGGCCCCTAGGCTTACCATCGCACGCACACTCACTCTCATAAATGCACATTTTAACCTTTATTAATTCATTTTATGCATATAAACACTTATAACAATGGAGCCACAAATAGTTCTTTTAATATTTAACTTTATAGCCGCTTGATAATCTATACATCCAAATCTATAACCTATAATAAATTTATTATACTGCAACAATAATCGTACAAAATTAATAATTAATTTCATAATAGAAGAACTAGAGAGATCCTTTCATTCTCTCATGATTCTTTACAAATGATTCTTATGTTTTCACCAATGTTT
Organism: Triatoma infestans; assembly: GCA_011037195.1. NCBI lineage: Eukaryota > Metazoa > Arthropoda > Insecta > Hemiptera > Reduviidae > Triatoma > Triatoma infestans. Next base: position 69,943 of record JAAEAF010000948.1, read on the forward strand.
ATATTCCAAACAAAACCGAAAATTGCTAAGATCAAAATATTAGACCAGACACAATACAAACAATAAGCTTTCATCCAAACTATAATTTTCTACTGTCAAAGAATTTATTTTTATTATGTTAATAACAGTCACTTGCTTAACATCAGAATTTTATTGAATGAGAAAGAAGTTAAAATGTCATTCGAAAAATTAGAAATAAATATTGTATTCGTCTTCGTATCAATTGTGCAAAATTTTCCCAGCATCTTAACTCAACTTGTATGACTAACATAACAGTTCAACAGCCAATCCAAGTTTTTAAATATGAAGAAAATGGTCTAAAATCTTCCAATCATGCTAATCATTGCTAAAGATCTACCGGCAAAAAAGAAAAATTCAATTTCAAATATGATTAGAAAAATTAATTGTCTCATATTAGCAAGCATTGGGCTAAACAAAATGTTTTAGATCAAGGGTGTCAAACTCATAGTGCGCAGGCCACATGCGATCCCCTGAGGCGAGTTTTTGTGGTCCGGAACGCCTTCATATAAAATTAAAAATATAATCGCTACTAATCTGACAATAAATTACACACGTGGAGTAGAACACCTACCGTCTTACTTTCCTAACATCTGAACATCACTGACGCCCGTGAGCCTACTCAGTACACTGCCTGCCTCCTGGCAGTGTTCTCTTCTTAAAAATTTGACCATCTTAAAAATAACACAAAAAACAAAATAATAATCAAAGTTCAGTCCATTTTGCTGAAGTGTTCTGAAGTTGAGGTAGACTTGTGTTCTTCACATATACTCAAAATTCCAGGCTTTTCACTCCTAATTGTGCCAGGTCTGTTTACTTTCATTCAAGTCTGTGCTATGAATAGACTTAAGTTCTTCACAAATGATCAAAACTTTCAGGCTTTCACCTTTATTTTGTCTGCGTTACACCAATAGTAAGAACTCATCATTCAAATCCATGTTTTGATGTGGATTAGACTTCTTCACAAAGTTTCATTGAGCTGTACATAAGGGCAGTTACTGCTTGACTTGAACCCGGAACCTTCGCTTTCCAAGTCCAGTGAGCTACCATTCAGCTAATCTCACCCTAACCTGTCGTTATATCCTCGGTTATGAGTGCTTTACTAAGTCAGTTGTAGTAGACTAATCATAAGTCTAAATCACAAATACCACTAAGATATTAGGAAACATTCTGTCATGTGATGCAGCCCGCATAAATTTTACCACTCATCCTAGGCTCGTAGCTTATATGGTTTGACATCCTTTTTTTTAGATCAATGATTCTCAACTTTATTTCATGTCTGCCACATTTTTTTTTAGATATTAGTTTCTGTGATGTGATGTCCCCCCCTTGCAATTCTTGTGTTGAAACACTCACTGACAAAATCCTATAAATTTAAGAAAACTTAGAATTAATTTAAAATTCGCTTAAATGCTTTTGTTACGTACAATACAGTCGATTTTTTTTTCTACTTTCTTCGCAACCCCACCCCCCAAATGGGGCCCTACATTTTGGAAAACACTGGATTAGATCATTATATAGATGGTGTAATAGGATTCGAAGAGAGGGATCTAAAGCAGAGAGAGACACACAAAATTGAGAATCACACTCGCTACTTAGGCCCAAAGTGGGACACTCTGTATATATACATTTGCGCTAGCCCTACATGGGGAGTTCTTAGAACAGTTTATACAGCAGCTTCAACGCGTCAGCAAAACCTAGGAGAGAAATGTGTATTTTTTATTATTACTTTTGACTAAGAGAGAATTTTAAGGTATGGTGTCTTTTTTCGGTTGAAACTAATAATTTGTCCGGTTCATTCCATACGTAAAGATACAAATGGTTATGAGTTTGATCAGTGGTGAGCTGTAAGGGGAATCCCGCCAACTCTATGTTACATTTTTTCAAATTTGCGAGCCCCGTATTCTTCTTGTTTAGTTAACAAACATTAGTCTATTCGGCAGGAATAGATTATTGGGAATAATGGTATCATTTCCTTTATAACGAATCGATATTTGTGCACAAGCTGTGTTGATAAATACGATTTTGTTTTCTGCTCGGCGATGAGAGCCTTTTTGTTTAAATTTCCATAGCTTATCATTGGTTTTAGTGTATTGTATAAATCTCGCAATTTACTTATTTTTCTATAACTTGTTCCATCTCTGGATTAATCTTTCTTTTATGCTAGCAGTAAAAAAAAAATCTTTATCTTGAAGTGTAGCGAGTTTTGCATATTTGTTTTCTCTTATTCGTTTATGAGAAAAAACTCATTGAGGTCCACCATTTTTTAAAAAAATCCATCACCGTTTTGAATACCTTGGAAAAATAAGGTCTAATATTTTTACGATGACCGTTCTCATTTTGCACTGTTTTTTTTTACAATAAGTCAGTCCGTTAATAATAATAAATTAAAATCATTCCATCAGTTACCTATGTATGACATTTTTTCTTAACAGTTTATTCCATTTTAATTCGTCTTTCTTCTTGGAAATGAAAAACACTCGAACTATCCGATCTAACGCACTTGTTCGCAGGATTCATACAACTTACATTGTATTGCTTAAGCATCCGAATGTAAATTTCTGATGATTTCATCTCCACTGAAACTAGAAATCGTATTACTGAACGCTGTTCTTTCAAAGAAGAAAGTACAGATATCTAGATGATTTGCCAACGTTGAATGAGTTGTAAGTGAGGTTATGTATACTAAAACGTGGTCATGCAGTTGTTTCAAACTGATGAGCGATGCCAGTTTAAGATGCTGAAAGTATCATTATTGTTACAGAGAGTTTCTTTGTGATATAGTTCTTAGTCACTGTATTCATTGAACGAAGCTCATATTAATATGGTATTGCATCCTTATGAATTCCATCAGGATATATTTCAGTGTAATTATTATTTATTTTAATTTATTACAACACAGCTGTTGCTTACACAGTACCATTATATATGTAAGTTTTATACAATAATTTTATAAATAATTATTCAAGAAAGAAAGGCTCAAAAGTAGCGCGCTGGACTTCCACGCTGAGGTCTCGGGTTCGAATCCAGTGCTACTCCTTAGATTTTTTCGTCCTAGGAGCCTATACAGTTCACTGTTCGGTGATGGACAGTGTTGTCTGCAATGAGAGAATACTGTCCAGAGGCCGGCAGTGCACTGCGAAAGCTCCGGACGCCATGGCCAGATGTTGACGCGCCTTTAAAAAAAAAAATTATTATTTAAGAATTTAATCTGTTATATTACACTTTTCAAATCAGTTAGTAAGTGAACATTCACATCTTGATCTCTAAGATTTAATACTGCTTATACAAATTCATTTAGTCTGAATATATCTCCTCTATTCTGCCAGGACAATACAAGTCTCGGGACCTCGGTTGAGCATAATATTCATTTCTTACTTACTTAACCGGGTCTCCCTTCATTTGGGTTGCCGTCAGGTCACTTCCTCTCTCCATCAATTCCTGTCTCTCCCATCTCCATCACTCAGACCCCTACCAGCCATCCTCTCCTCCCATCTTCTTGCCGGTCTGCCTCTTCTTCTGTTCCTCTGAGGGATCTATCCTCTAATCCTCTCTGGCCAACTTTCCGGAGGTATCCTTCTGAGATGTCCATACCACACCAGTTTCCTTTTATTTATTCTTTCCTGAACTGTTTCATTTATTTCCATTTTCTTCCTTATTTCTATATTCCTAACCTTATCCATTCTGGTCTTCTGAACACATCAACTCCAGTAGTCCATCTCTATCACGTTCATCTTTGCACGTATATCTTCCGAGTAGTGGTCCAGGTTTCAGCTCCATATGTGAGGGTTCCTTCAATAATGGAATAAAATATTCTTTTTTTATTTTCTCTTGAAAGGGTTTTGCCCCACCGCACCGAATGAAGCATTCTTATTGCCTTGCGGGCCTGTTTACTTCTTTCCAGCATCTCTTCTTCACATTCTCCCGCCTCCTCCAAACAGATCCCAAATATTTGAAAGATTTCACCTTCCTGCATCTATCCTCTTCAACATAAAAATCTTCATTTTCATTCCCTTCTATTACCATATATTCCGTTTTTTTTTTTTTTTTTTTTAATATTATCCTCATCCCCCAAGCTGTTAGCATTCAATTTCCTCATCATTAACTCCATATCTTCTCTATCTTCTCTATCCTGAGCCACTACCACTTGATCATCCGTGAAAAACAAGGTACAAAAATGATCGTTACCTACTGGTAGACCCATACCTTTACATTTCCTTAACCAGTCCTCCTTCATTACCTTCTCCAAATATATTTTCTAATATATAATATATATAATAATATAATATATAATTACAATTACAATACATAATATATAATATATAATTTATAACTCATTTCAACTCAAAATTCATTTCTAAGCGTAGTAATAAGTGAGAGACATCTTCCTTGACATTAAGATGACTAAGGCATGACATTTCCAATCTTAACAGATGGTTCACTCCCCTTGATGACAGTTTCACAACATATTTACCTGCCAATCTTAAGTGGGCAACAATACGAATTATATGAAATGGCAAACTAAACAGATATGACTCCGTGCCCTAACCTAGCGTTGAAGCGTTAAAATACGAACTAAAGTGGCCATTAGACAATGATTCAAGATATCTAATCCTTAAAAAGTTCTCGGTTAATGCGATACGCACTGTATCTTTATTTCTATAAAAAGAAATATCATATTAGAGTTTACACCTAATTAATTTCCACCTAAACAAATCGATACCATCTTATATGATAAGATTTGAGTATGACATTTATCATGTTAAACTAATTATACTAAAGCATACATTAAATTGGGTTCTAAAATTGCTTACAATGTACGAAAATCACTTTCCAAAACTATGTTTCGAAGTCTTTCTCTTTTGTTGACTTAAAGAATGTCAGTAAATATAATTGGGAAGCCCAAGTCGTGTTTACTTTTAAAAGAAATAAATGAAGAGAACATACTGAACATTTCTGATTCACTAATATTTAAAAACACTATAAACCGAGTTCTGTCTTCTTATCAGCAACACTTCTATAAATATGATCTTGAAAAGTTGAGTGTTTTTGTATATAATCCTTTATGTAGGGACTGGCCGCGAAGCCCGTCTCAATACTAAAATTAATTATTACTTAAAACGTTTCATTTTTCAAGTTAGTCTTTCAGGCAATATATGTCCGCTCCAGTTTTCAATAAATAAGAAATATCTTCGCCAGGGAGTTTATCTTTTGCAGACTTAATCTTAACACTAAATTCTGGCATTGGATAATTTGGCAATGAATGATTAGTCCACCATCTTATCAAATGTCCACCGTCTTATCAAATGAAAATTATATTTTCAGCTTGAAGCGAATACTGCCCGCTTGTAGAACTAAATAACCATCAGGGTTCCAATCTGAGTAGATCTAGTAAACCTTTTTATAAGTAGAATCTATCCTCTTTCATAAGATAAATTCTGGAACTGCACATATCTCGGTTCCATATATTATTTTGAGTTTGATTTTTCCACCTCAAAACTTAATACGAGGTGTAAAACCTTACGACCAAATTTTTTTAAATGTTTTAAATAAATTCAAATTCACTTACCTAAGAGAAAGTATTGGTGAGATATGATGAACCAAATCTGAAAGCACAAGCACTGTGGTCTGCTGTCGTGGATGGTATGCATTACTTTGATCAGTGCAAGGGGAATCTCCGCTGGCCGACTGTTGCCCGCAGCGTGCCAATTCTGCCGCCACCAGCATTTCATCGGTTGCACCATCATCTCCCACATACATCAGCTGAAATTACAAAAAAAAAATTAGATTATTACATGTTAGTTATGTTTTTAACATCTTAAAATATTGTTTATAAAAAGTACTTACAGGCATTAGCCCTAAAATGAGAGAGAAAGATAATTTTCTATTTAAATGATATTCGCTAAGACAGAGTATTAAATCCAATTTTTTATAAGATAATTAATTAATATAAAATATTAGTATAATACGGGCAGAAAAAATGGAAATTATAGTGAACATTTTTAAGACAGACTGCATTATTTCAGAGATTTCATACTATCAGGTAAATGCGCATTACAGCGATGATATTGCATGGTAGTGTATTTTCATCGTAATACCAGGTATTATCACAGAATGTATCAGGCCAGTAGTACAACCGAGCTATTCTTAATATGTCTTTTCGAGTCCAAAATGCCTTGGCCGTTGTAATCGTTAGTGAGCACAGTTCCCAGCACTGGCATCGGTTTGAAGCATGAACTTCCGACTGACATCAGCACGGGCCAGTACGGGTACCAATGTAAGAATAGCTCAGATTCCTTCAAGGGCGCCTCATTTTGTGCTTCTCTCCAAATGAATTGGCGTCCCTTCTTTAGCAACTCACTTAGTGGAGTGTGCTATGTGCTATTTACTATTAAACGATTCACCAATAATTTACAAATAGATATATCAACGATAGCAATTACCTTGTTATGGCCATGTGAATGTTCAGAGCTTTGTTCAGTATCGTAGGTAGCAATAGAAACTGGGGTCATTGTAGTAAGAAGCAAGGGAGATCCTTGAGGTTGCAGGTCCTCTTCAGTCGCCAAGGACTGCCTACACACACCTCCTTCATTTTCAACCTTAACTCTTTCATCGCCACTTTCTTCATCGTTCCTCCGTCCGGCCATCCTATTCACTCTTCTCGCTTCTTCTCACACTCCCTACCCGGTCTGCATTTCCCGCTACAAACTGAACCTACAAATTAAAAAAAAGAACAAAAGTAAGTACTAAAAATAGTAACAAATGGAGAAAATAAAACATGGATTCAATAAAATTAGATTGACAGGGAATATGATTAATTTTAATCTCAGGCATGTAAAAACATGGCGATAATGAACTTTAGACTTAGCGCTGTATGTTTATGTTTGTATTGAATTATCATTCAGTATAAATAATGTGGTTGGTTGTTTGACCTCATTTCAAAAATGGAAAATCACGATAAGTATTTTCGCCATATTTTACTTTTTTTATTTACGAAAAGGAAAAAGAGCTGCCAATGTATACAAACAAGATAAGGGTTATGTATGGTAGTGATGCATTGGCAGCATGCTAATGTCAGAATTGGTTCACGATATTATTCTCTTAAAGATGCGCCACTTTAACCAAGATGGTCGACCAAGCGAAACAATGGAACAATTAAAAGCATTGTTGGATGTTTATCATCATGTAACTGCACGTAAGCTTACTGAGAATCTTATTTCATCGAATCATCCATTGATTACTATTTGGAGAAGCTCGGTTATGTAAAAATGCTTGATGTTTGGGTGCCATACAGTCTGATAATAGAATGCAACAGTACATATGATTTGTTTTTGAAATGAAATCAAAACGATTGATTATTGGTGATGAAAAATGGATTGTTAAGATAACATTCAACACAAAAAATCATGATGTAAGCTTATGAGCCAGCTTAAACGACATCGAAGCTGGTATTCATCAAAAGGAGGTGATGTTATCAATTTGGTAGATTATTACAAGGTATTGTTTATTTCGAGCCCTTATCAAGGAAGCAAACGATCCATTCCAATGTGCAATGTCAGCAACTAACCAAGACGAAGAGATTAGCTCAGTGGAAGCGCGCTGGACTAGCAACGCGGAGGTCCCGGTTCGAGTCCAGCTGCTGCTCTTAGATTTTTTCTTTCTAGAAGCCTGTTAAAGCTCACTATCCAGTGATGGACAGTCTGTAACGAGAAAACACTGTCCGGAAGCACTGAAAAGGTTCCGATCTTTGGAGTAGCTATATGGGCCCAGAAGGGCTTTGGATAGCACAGGGCTTAGTCCCTCTCCACAGACAATAAAAACACACAAAACAAAACAAATAGACTGACACTTTTCCAACAGAAACGCCCAGAATTTGAAGCTATTGTCTTCCATCACTATCACATATATCTTTAAGCACCCGCTAGAAATCGTTGGAGCTTGGTTGGGATGTATTTACCAAAGTCATCAAATAGTCCTAATTGGCCACGTCAGACTTTCATTTATTTCGTTCATTGCAAAACTTCTTGTCAGGTGGCACTTCACATGACAGCATCAAATCGCAATGGGAAAATTTGTTTGAGAAGAAAGATCAGAAATTTTTCGAAATTGGAATCATGAAACTGCTTGAAAGATTATTTAACAAAATGGAGAATACATTGCTGAATAGAATTAATTGCATAAAATAATCGTTTTTTTGTTTGTTTCTTTTTAGAAACAAATTGACAGTACTTTCTGGAAAATATATGTATATTCAACCAAATATTCAAAGCATTCAATAGGGTGTTAGTATGACTAAAAAGTTGCTTGTGATGATGTAGGTATTGTAATCACAACAAAATAAGCCGTTCAACTCCTTATCCCTATTTTCAACTATACTGGAGGCCATGAATTATATGTGGATCATAATTTGTGGAAAGAGAAACTACACCTTAACTTTAAATGGAGGAATGATTGCTCTTGCAACAACTATTAACTTCACTATACAATAATACAACTCCCACCTAGTACACACAATAATACAACATCCTAAGTACAAACTGACTTGTCATAAGATACTTTAGGGCAGTAACGTCTCGTTGATAAGTGACCGCAACGCTAAGCTAAGCAAAAAATTTATTTTATAAAATATGTTGCGATAGGATCGAAAGCTAAACAGCTCCAAAATATACATTTAGATGTAATAAAAATGGAATTACCTGAAAATTCAAATTTATTAAATTCTTTTTGTTATAAAAATTACAACTATTGATATCAGGATAAATCTTCGTAAACATAAGCAAAATAATCTAATGAAAAATCTTAAATTTGGAAACTTTTGTTTTGGATGAATAAAGCTGATTAATTTTTTTTTTTTTTAATTTGCAATATTTTTTTCATTCTCCTATTGCCTAAACAGCTGATATTTAATACAAAGATGATTTTAATGTAGCTAAAATTAATAAGTCCGATGTGAACTAAATCAGTAAAATACCTGTAATAGATTGGTTTGTAACTGGAGCATGGACAACATGCTCTCATTATTATGTACTTTTTGTCAGTATTTCAAGTGTAGGGCAGTATTCGAATACAAAAAGTGAATATAAAATATAATCAGTAACTCAAGAAGTGCACTTCAGAAGATAAAATGCCTAGGTGATGTAAAAGACCCAATAGTCATAGAAATAGTTTGGGGAATTTTACATATGAAAAAATTCCGGTAGCTACTTTGGGAGATTTTAATAATGCATTGAGCGGTATTTAGAATTATGGCAGGACCAATATGAAAATGAATATACAGGCAAATATTATTCAATCATACAGCTATATAACCCTTGTAAACCTTGGTTTTGAAGAGTGAGGTGGAGAAAGGCATTTTTATACCACAATAATGCGATTGAGATTTGACTGTAACCTAGCCAAACCGCACCATTATGAAGTATATCTCTGGTGTGTATCGCAATGCGATTGTGGGGAGGCTGGCGATATCAATCATATAATTTTTAGGTGTGACAAATGTAGTAAAAAAAAAAAAAGAATAAGGACTGTGCGACCTGTAAAAATGAGTACAAAACAACTACAAAAATGAGTGTGTAAACTGAATTTGCCCGCTTTGCATGTCTATGTTATCACACTGTATGACAAACGCATCCTGAAGATGGGCGAACGCCCGAAACCGGTCGATGAACACAAAAAGAAAAATTCTATCACGGAAAATGTCTGTGATGTACAATAATAATTTTTTTGTACAAAAAATCTGGTGTGAAACACTCACACAACTTTCTCTTACTGCGAAATGGTCAATTTTCTTCACACTTACAATTCTTATTAGTGTTTAAAACCGTCGGAACTTTTATGGAGAAAATCACAAAAAACTGAAAAACCTCTTCAGTAAAGTCATACTTCCGCTCAACCGATTTTCTTCAGATTGGCAATTTTGGAAACTAATATAATTTTCATTAATATTATTTAGGTGACAGAATTCTATAGCACATTAATTAACTAAAATAGCACTTTAGAGGAAACCATAACCTCACCTCTCCCTTAAAAGTGCACTTAAATGCATTTTCCCGGCGAAATATTGCAAAAAAAAAAGTTGTTGCTCTTTGTACGTGTAGTTAATATATCGAGTTTTAAGCGAATCGTTGGAGCCGTTTTAAAGAAAATAGCAGAAAACTGAAAACTACTTTCAGTAAAGCACACTTTCGGTCATTCAATTTTCTTGAAACTCGGGATTTCAGCCACATATTTAATTCTAATCAACATTATTTAGTTGATAGAATTGTGTAATAACCGAAATAGCACTATAGAGGAAACCGTAACCTCCTCCCTCCTAAAGTGCCCTTAAATGAATTTTCCCGGAGAAATGTTCCAAGTTGTAGCTCTTAGTAAATCTCTGAGCCGTTTTCGAGAAAAGCACCAAAAACTGAAAAAAATATTATGTACAGTGGCACTTCCGGTTGAACGATTTTTATGAAAAGCTTATTGTCAGGTTTCTGGTAGCACTTTAACGAAATATAAAGTTTGCACATTGTGCGAATTTTTGTTTCTGAGATATGCTGACCCACACACATACAGCCCATTTTCTAAAAACCACTTTTTCTTTGAACTCAGGGGACTCAAAACGGATATTTACGCTGAAAACTCGATATCGAATTAGTGTCTCGATTACAATACAGGAAAGGGCCGCTTCCAAGCAACCGGTCCAGAAAAGAAGTGTGGTGGCTGCGTCTTCCCTGGAGATGCCCAGCGGGAGGAGAATGGAGGATATAGCTGGAACATTCTCCCCGACTCCCAAGCGGGCTCCTAAACGGGGAAGATCGGAGTTAAGCACTCCTAGTACGGGTCCGGAGACGAGTGGCGCCAGGGTGCCAAAGAAAGCTAAGGGCGGGCTCTAAAGAGACGGCTGCGGTTTCATTCAGAGATGCCCTCAGTAATACTCGTATGGCGATTGCCCCGGAGGGCTATCCTCAGGTCCACCTGACTGAAGATCAGGTGGAGAGGGCACAAGCCGAGGTAGTCGCCAGAATAATTGGCAAGAACGCCCCGCAGTTTAGGTGCTGCTGTCTATTCAGAAGCGCCCTCATCGTCAATTGTGGCATTGAGGCATCGCGGAACTGGTTGGAGGCAGTGACCTCAACTCTCCAGATAGGGAAGGGGATAAATCTGGGGACCTGCCTGGCCAAAGAGATCCTGAACTGCCAAGGTGTCGGTGTGGGTGGCAAGAGCTCTGAGGGAGGCGACCCCAACTGGGGTGTGGGAAAAGCTGCATTCACAGAATGCAAGTTTGGACACATCAGAATGGAGAATTATTAACAGGAAAGTGGAAGCCAAGGGTCAAACCTTGGTATTTGAAATTTCTGAAGGAGTGAAGGAGTTCTGGAACGCCTAACAAAGTCCAGACTCGAGGCTTTTCTTGGGATGGACGTGGTGAAGTTCCGGATCGTCGCGAAAGCGAAAGATGATAGCTGAGGAGGAGACTTTACCTCAAGAACCGATGGAGAGCTGTTCAGGTGAATCTCCATTATAGTAGAGGTGCGTCAGCAGCGCTATCAAACTACCTCATGAGGGAAGATATCGCCTTAGCCCTGATCCAGGAACCCTGGCTGGCCCGTGGAAGAGTAGCTGGGCTGGGAGAACCTGCAGGTAAGATTCTGTATAATCGTAGCCTGGATAATCGTAGAACACGTATGTATTTTAGGAAAGATATTACCTTTTTATGCTGAATGACTTCTGTGACAGAGATCTGACGGCGGCTAAGGCGAAACTGTGCATGGGAGGAGGTTTCAAGGACGTTGTTTGTGTGTCGGCCTACCTTCCATTCGACTCAACAGAGCACTACCACCAGAAGAGTTGCAGAATTTGGTAACCTTCTGCAAGGATGGTGGACTAGAACTACTGATCGGTTGTGATTCCAATGCTCATAATGAGGTCTGGGGCAACCCAGATACGAATCAGAGAGGTAAGTCACTCTTGGAATTTATCTTAGCAAATAATTTGTGCTTTGTAAACGAGGGTGAAGAACCTACCTTCTTTTACGTTAGGCGCACGGAGGTGATTGATCTAACGATAGCAACTAATTTTATGTCGACTCTGGTAAGAAACTGGCATGTGTCCGAGGAACCCTCACTGTCGGACCACATGTATATAAGGTATGACCTCCTGTCTGACTGTAGCCAGTCGTCGAGCTACAGGAATCCTAGACGTACGGACTGGGATTCGTATCAGCAGGACTTAGACCACAACATCAAAACTGTTAAACAGACCTGTGCAACTGGTAATGACATCGAGGATGCGGCAGATCAACTGCAGAAGGTCATCCTTGATGCGTACCAGGAGAACTGCGCGGAGGTGGTGAGGTCATCCTCAAGGAAGGTTAGCTGGTGAAACAATCCAGCCTGGTGGCCAGCCTCCGTGCTAAGACTTGGAAACTGTTAAATACAGCGAAGAGGAGAGGCTGATGGGAGGAGTACCGCAGAAACCTAACCTCTTATAATATGGCCATTAGGAAAGCCAAAAGGTACTCGTGGAGGAAGCTATGTGAAGAGGTCGAAACGATCTCGGAAGGGGCTAAGCTCCACAAGATATTATCTAAGGTGCCGGTTAATCCAATCGAAACCAGATGGTGACTTTACGGAGTCCGAAAGAGATATTCTGGAATTGTTGATCTGGACGCACTTTCCGGACTCACGGGTGGCGCTAGGGAGAAGGACAGATGAGAACTTGGAGGATCTCGGCCTTCGGCGGGGTCCAGGGAGGACTGGTCTGTAGCCAAAAGCTACGTCACGTATAGCAAGGTAAAGTGGGCAGTTGACACTTTAAACCATATAAGTCACCAGGACCTGATGGCATGTTCCCTGCCCTATTACAGAAGGGCGGGGAAACACTTACTCCTATACTGTGCAGACTGATGAGGGCATGTTTGGCTCTCAACCATGTTCCTAGACAATGTAGGTCTGTAAGAGTTCTATTTATACCGAAGCCTGGGCAGAGAACGCACTCCCAGGCCAAGGCATATAGACCGATCAGTCTTTCCTCATTTATGTTGAAAGTTCTGGAAAAACTGGTGGACCTGCAAATTAGGGAGGTGGTGCTGGGGCGACATCCTCTGCACCCTGCACAGCATGCCTACCAGTTAGGGAAATCCTGTGAGTCGGCCCTCCATTCTCTTGTTGGAGAATTGGAGATGTCGGTGCATGGCAGGGAAACAGCAGCAGGCGTGTTCTTGGAATTGGGGGGGCGTTCAGCAACACGACCTTCTGCTTAATCACTCAGGCGTTAGAGAGGCGCGGTGTCGGAAGACCCATTGTTAGATGGATCGACAGCGAGCTTAAAACACGTAGGATTGTAGCAAGCCTATGTGAAGCTTCGCTAGAGATTACGCCCACAAGGGGCTGCCCGCAGGGGGTCCTTACCCCGCTTCTATGGTGCATGGTTGTGGACGAACTGTTGGAGGAGCTTAGTGGCACTGGATGTTCCGTGCTGAGCTACGCCGATGTTATAGTGGTGATAGCCTGAGGCAAGCACGGACCCATAGTCGGATAGTCGGGGAGCTCCTACAAGAGGCGCTTAGGCGCTTATTCGATGGTGCAGCAGAGTGGACCTTGGGGTAAATCCACAGAAAACCACTCTCGTACCATTTACCAGGAGGAGGGACATCGAGGTATATAAGGCACTGTCCTTCTTCGGGAGGATACTGGATGTGACAGATAGAGTAAAGTATCTGGAAGTTATCACAAGGAACGCACATCTAGAATATATAGTGCAGAAAGCTAAGAAGTCGCTATACTGTGCTACACGGGCCTGTGGGAAGTCATGGGGGTTAACTCCAAGGATGACCCATTGGATATATACTCGTGCCATCATACCGGTCATAACTTATGATGGTGGCATCATACCGGCGCGGTGGTATGGTGGCCTAAAACGGAGAAGGAGACAGCCAAGAAGTGCCTCAGTGAGTACAGAGGCTGGCGTGACTTCTTATTACGGGCGCTTTTAAAAGTGCTCCGACAGCTGCGCTAGAGGTGCTGCTGGGCTTGGCACCGCTGCACTTGTTAGTGCAAGCGGAGGCGAGGGCCAGTGCACACAGATTGCGCAACAATGGTCTTTGGAAGCAGAGGGGCTCCTTAGCCAAACACTTGGACATAATGCTAAAGGTCAACCCGGGCCCGGTGTTAGACATGGCCCAGGATAGCATCTATCCAACATATAACTTCGAGGTTCCATTTCGGGTGTTCCTAGGCTCTAGGGCGGAATGGTCCAACGGGTGGGAAAAACGCTACCGGACAGGACCTCTGTGTTTTACAGACGGTTCTAGGATGGATTGCGGAACTGGAGCAGGAGTGTATGGAATGAGCCCGCAGGTACTCATTGAGAGGCCGTTGGGCAGGTATTCCACTATATTCCAGGCTGAAGTTTTTGCCATTAAGGTCTGTGCCGAGGAGAACCTGCGTAGAGCCCCAAGGGGCAAGGTCATACGCATTTGCTCGGACAGTCAGGCCGCACTGAAAGCCCTAGAGGCTTACAGAACTACCTCATTCCTAGTGAAAGAATGTCGTGAGGCATTGGTGAGACTCTCCAGGCACAACAAGGTACAGCTGCTATGGGTGCCTGGTCATGCAGGGATTGAGGGTAATGAGACAGCTGATCAACTGGCCAGGAACGGGGCAAACACTCCGTTCATTAGTCCAGAGCCGGTCCTGGGGATAACTGGCGGAGCGATTCGTGTAGCGATTAGAGAGTGGTGTCGCAGTAAGCGTGAAGAGCTCTGGAGGGGGAGGCCGGGTGTTATACACAGTAAAAGGATGATGCCAGGACTGTGTAAACGAAGAACCCAAATGACTCTTAGTCTGAGTAGGAGCCAGATTTCTCTGGTGACGGGACTATTTACGGGTCATGGTAAGTTCAGGAAACATCTGTACAAGGTAGGACTCATTAGAACGGAACCCTTGTGCAGACTATGTCAGAAGAGGAGAAACGGCCTCCACCTGTTGTATATAATTATTTCTTTAATTTTGCAATAACAAAAAATGGCATCCATTCCCCATACATCTCACAGCCCGCAAGGGGTATCTGTTGCATGCAGTTACTTCGGGAGTAGCGACCCCACGGGTTACCACTCCATGCACTTCGTCAGAACAGTATACAATACACTTAAACTACATACACTCTACACTTTACAGACAAGGGCAAACATATTACACAAACTAGGGTCTCCGACCTTAGTTGATTGGCGAAAGCCAAGGGAAAAGGAAGGGATTAGCACAGTTGGTTGCCCGCTGGACTAGCAACGCGGAGGTCCCGGGTTCGAATCCAGCATGCTGCCCTTAGATTTTCTCTTCCTAGCAGCCTCTACGACTCACTGTCCGGTGATGGGCAGTGTTGTCTGTAGGTAGAGAACACTGCTTGGAGGCCGGCTGTGCATTGGAAAAGGCTCCGGGGACACAATAGATCTTTCAGGTCGCAGCGCAACAATCCCCTACAACAATCTACATCTACTATATCTCTAAATCTAACAAATATGTTGATTTCATAGTATAAGTTCTAAATATTCTTTCACGAGACGTGCAAAGGCATCCTCTTTGTGTAATAGAAAGGAAGAGGAGGATATTCATCATTTTATTGCTGTTTATCCAATTTTAAGAGAGTTCCGATTGCAATATTTTAATAGAGAGATTTTTTTCACCCTATTAATTTATTGATTATTGAATGGCAAAGATTGGGGTAGTCTAAGCAACTATTGTAAATCCGCATAGAAATATACATTAGTGCTTGAATTTAATTAGGAATTAAAATAAAACCAATTAAAATGAGTTTATAAATCTGGAAGTAACGTAATGTAGATATAGCACTATTTTAATTTTTTTTTCTCAAGTTAACTTGGTTTTTATTTGTTGGAAGTAAAATTTATGTTTTGTTTTCAAAGACAACCCCACAGACGGTCAGCTGTCCATGAATATGTCTGCCAAAATATTTTTATTATCATTTTATAATATTATTAATGAGGTGAAGTAAAGATGTTTATTACTATTATTATATTGCAAGTTCTGTTGAAATTTCTATTTTTTTGATATCTTCCTACCTTCTATTACCATTTGCTTGCTAATGCTTTTTATTTTCTTTTTTTGTTCATTAATGAATTTTGGCGTTGGTTAAAAAAAGAAAAAACTTTTTCTCACTCCTAGTAAGAGGAAGTATTGCGATCGTGTCCCACTTTCGAAATTGAGTTTTCACCGGAAATACATGTTTTGAAGTCTCCTGAGTAATAGATAGATAGATTTATTTATTTGTATTTAGGGTAAGACCCCATAAAAACAGAGTGAAGCTCATTATAATATCAATTACAAAAATAAAAAACAGCACTTTTAATAAAAATAAATGCTTCACATACTACTTTCAAGTAATTCTTAGATTATGTAATAGTCAAAATAGGGTTTAATATATTTGACACTAAATAATAATAATGATATAATGAATCATTTGAGGGAAAATGAACTCTAAAATTAGTCTAAAGAAAAACATATTAAATTAAATAACAGATCATTCAGATAAATTTAAATTATATTAGTAATAACAGATGTATAGAGGAAACTTTCAGAGATTTTATAAGAGAATATTCGAGAATATCTATAAATTAATAACTCGGGTTATTCACAAATAATATCATTCATTCATGCAAATGATCTTAATTTTAAAGAGCTGATTATATAGTTGGAAAGTTGCTTTTATCTTATTATGTTCATCATTAGTCGGTATGTTACTAGCAAAATATGAAATTATAAAGCATTTCACAAATTACCTGAAGACGTAAGGCAATGTATATAATTTACTCCAATTTCGTACTTTGCGGTGGTAAATATCAAGCATTTTTTGTATTTTTGTAAAAATATATATGAATCTGACAACACATCTTCGTAAATCGTAAATTCCCATCATCCGTCCTTCTTTGAGCCCCATAAAGTCCCAGGTAATAAGCGGTCGAGATAGATCGCAAAACTTCTCCCTCTTTTCCCACCTCGCTGAAAGGCGGAGTCTCACGCAGATTGCGATAGCCAAGCGACGACCGAGTGTAAACTGGCTTGGAAGCGACAGAGTGATGTCGTCTCTCCCCGCTGCTAGAGAATCTTGTATGAAGGTTTCATAAATATACATGTAATCGAATCCGTCCTCACGATGTTTTGTTACTTGTCTAGTGTAGGGGTAATTCATTTAAATATACCTATGAACGAAGGAAAAATCAACAAAGCCAGTGACCACATACATAGGGTCTACATGTGACATAGTATGTTTACAATACTGGCGAAGTTTTTAGCATTCAGCGCAACTGAGAATGGTCAGAAACTGAGGAACACAGTATCCTCACAGCAGTTTGTTCTGGGTTTCCTTGGTTCTTCCTCCGTGATTGCTTCCACTTACCCGGCCGCAGCAGCAGCTATGCAAGGGAAGAGAGAACGAGTGGCCGAGTGGGCAAGTTGGATGAGGGTTGAGAGTAGTAAGACATACGCGAGAGTATCAATAAATAAACCGGTTTAAGTAACATCAAGTAGCAAATTTAACTTTTTTTCTTATTGAAAAAAAATAAAACTTAAATCCTCTTAAAGAAGCACGAAATAGTTGCATTGATTAATATTATTTATATAATAGAAATTATAAATCTTGAAGGAAAATATAATGTGATATCTGATTACTAATAATATCATTGCAAAAGGCCACAAATAGTAGCATTCCTTCGGTAAAATTTAGCAGCAATAACTAGGCCATAATTATATATGGTCATTACTAGATATAGTTTTTAAGTCTTTCAATACTTTGCCTAAGACTTTCAAAGAACGATAAAGTATTATTATTATTATTATTATTACTTTGCCTAAGACGACGTAGACATACTATAGAATACCTAGTTAATGTATAGAATACCCAGCCCAAGTATGAAATAAAAAGGATATTTCTTACTTTTTTCTAAATTAGCTAGGTAATGTATGAAACGCCTAGGCATTCTATACAATACCTGAGATTCATACTTTGCCGGGAACAAATATAAAATATATGGCAGTTGAATAGATATATCTATGAGCGAAGGAAAAAGCAACAAAGCCAGTGGGATGCAGAGGGACTACACGTGACATAGTATGTTTACAATACTGGTTAGTTTATAGCATTCAGCAGAACTAGAGCCCACCGGTTGAAAGGAATTATAAGTGAAATTAAGGATGAGAAAAAGCTTGCATTATTGTAACCAAAATAGCTATGACATTTTTAGTTTTCATACTATTTATTGCTTTTACATTCTCTTACTGCTATTAGAGGGAGTATTAGGATCGTGAATTTTCACCGGAAATATATGTTTTGAGGTGCCCTGAGTCCGAATAATTGGGTGTTGGCATAGTAATAGGTCCATGAGTGTGTGTGTGTGGGTGTGTGTGTGTGGGTGTGTGTGTGTGAGATCAGCATAACTCAAAAACAGCAAAATCGCGCAAGCAATCTAAAAATCGAAATAAATTCACTCATCCCTATTGTATAACCACGACTGCTGGCACAATATTTTAGGCAGAATTCAATTAATTAACTAATCTATACTTCCATAATATATACAATAAATGAACTGAGAATTAATTAGGAAAAAATTAATCCACAAAAATATATATACATATATAAATGATAAAAAAGCAAATTTACCAACCTAGAATCAACCTTTCATAAGAATCATTCGCCCATCGGTACATTATCAATATTTCGATTATATGCTCTCAGAGAATGCGTCAATGAGGTATGGTTAAACTGGTCTTACCACTCTACTTGAGTGGATTTTTCGTTTTTTTTCGAAAATGCCGATTTTTCTATAAACTTGATATACGAAATATACGATTACGACTAAAACTTTTATTTGAAACATTTTTCCCGGAAATATTGATATTTTGGCGGGAACAGTAGCGTTATGGTTTCTTTTTAAGTACAATTTCAGTACAATAAATGATTTTATCACCTATGTAATATTAATATATATTAGGAGAGTTGATAGAACGCCAGATTTGAAGAAAATCGGTTAACCAGAATTTGTGACTTTATAGAATAGGTTTATGAACCTTCTCCAAAATGGCTACAATAATTTTCTTTAAACTCAGAATTTTCACTACATAGATGTAATCTATTGCTTTTATTTGAAATATTTTTCCAAAAAAAAAAAAAAGTAGTGATTTTAGATAGTTTTGCGAAATTCGTAACGTTAAGTTTCAAATATAGGTGCTCTCCTGTTTCCTATCTGAGTTAGTAGTGTGGTACTTGTTCCCATCGCCACTACATTTTATTTATTCTATTCGGACAAACGAGCAAAATTTGAAATTGCCATTTTATATATAATTACATTAACAGGAGTAAGACCAGTCTAACAACACTCACAACATTTACACTACACCTCCCTACATTCACACAATACACATAGGGCCTGCAGAGAGGTATTGATGTGTGCAGCTACTTGAGTCTAGCGATCCCACATGCAAACTCGAGCTCCCCACCACACACACCCGCTTACACCTGAACATCAACACTTTACAGACGACTACACACACTGCACGAACAAGGACACGCACTCGTTGAGAGCTCGGAGCCTCAGGCGGGTTCCTAAGATTAGGAAGGGGGCCACGGGGCACGGGTTCGATATCTCGGTATCGGAACTCTGTCTTCCGTGGCACCGGACTATGTCGGGGTAGTAAATGGGTTCATTTGAGCGTCCGTGGAGGCGGGACCACGTGCCCTGATCAAACTCAATATGATTAGCATGGATAATCATAATAATTTTTCTGGGCTCAGCCCAATAACTTTCCCCACCCAAACCACAAGCCCTTCAACAAATTATCCTCTCCCTACTACTATCCTGAATCCTGCCCAAAACAAACTTAATAATCTTCCTTCCACTTCCCATTCCTCTAATACCATTGTGACTTCGGATTTAACTGGATTACGACTTGGCATGGACGTCTGGCCAATCAGGGTGTAATCGAGGTTAGGCGAATAAAGCGGAGGCAGGATGGTTCCTTGGTGGACACTGCTTCCCTTTTGCTGACCTTTGACCGCCCTAGGCTACCACAGATGTGCCGCATTTTATAAGCGCCCGTATATCCCATCTCCAATGAGATGCTTCAATTGTCAAAGGTTCGGGCATACTTCATTGAAATGCAAGGCGCCAGAGGCGGTGTGCATATGCGGTAAACCTAAACATGAAAGCGAATGCATGCCCCCAATAGCATGCGTGAACTGTGGCGGGCAGCATAACGCCAGATCCTCGGGGTGCCCAATTTAGTTAAAAGAAAAAGAAATACAGAAAGTGAAAACACTTCAACAATTGCCCTACCATGAGGCAAAGGCGATTGTTGAAAGTAAAGCCTATGTAACGAAAGAAGCAATTTTTGCAGATACTTTGAAGGCACCCCTATCAGTGGCGCATTTTCTTCCAGGCCCGGCAGAAAACCAGTGACAATCGATAAATGGCCCATCCCCAGCCTTTAGGGAAACTATTGTAAAAATGGGAGAAATCCCAACACCCAGTACCTCCCCAGACTTAAGGGGAACCATTTTAAAGGTGAGAGATATCCCAGCACCTCAACAAACTGCCCCTAAAAGGGCACCGGTAGCCGAAAGGCTATCAATAACCACTCCCACTACTAGTGAAGGTAAAATGAAGGTGGGATTAACACCACCTAAAGAAACAACTTCCTCCGAAGGGGAGTGGAAGGTGGTTAACCCACCAAAACGCGTACCCATGAGGAAAAGAAATAGTAGGATGATGATGCCGTCCCCTTCCGCAGTAAGTGATAGTGGGGGACCAATCAAATCTACCACAGAACAAATGTCCCGTTCCCCGAAGCAGCAATGGCAGCTGCTGGGGACGGATATCGAGGCCTCCGAATTGGAAGGTGGGAGTATTTCCGACCACCCTCCTAGAATTAAGAAAAGAGACTGGCCTAAAGGCAAGCCTCGGAAGAACTGTGCCACTGATTAGTGATGGTTATAAAAATTATTAGATCAGCATCCATGTTCCAAAGTCATTATACACATATTATGAAAAGACATAAATATTTGTAAAACTATGAATAAGATCAATGTTTATGTAAATAGCTCATATTCACTAAGTTTTAGACAGATATTGCCAAGTACGGTCATTTCTAAATATCATCATGTGTGAGTCCATTCTTCAATGGAATATGCGGGGCTACGTGTGTAACGTGGAAGGGTTACGCCGAATAGTGACGGAACACCGTCCATTTGGGTTGTGCCTTCAAGAAACGAAGATTCGCCCAGGGCAACTCAGTTGTATCCCTGGGTATGTCACATATAGCAAAGAGGTGCAACCTGCCCCAGGTGGAAGGGCGCACGGTGGTGTGGCCGTCTGTGTACAAGACAATATCTCCAGCAGGCGGTTACCCCCTCAAACAAATTTACAAGCCGTTGCCGTGAGTCTAGCTACTCCACTGCAGGTCACATTAGTTAGTATTTACCTACCAGATATATCCTGACGGAGAGGTGACCTGGAGAATCTGCTTTTGCAACTCCCTGCCCCGGTGTTGTTGATGGGAGACTTCAACGTCTCAACATCTGGTGGGGGTCAGTTAGAACTGATGCGCGAGGCAGAACTCTTGAGGAGATTATGGACAATGCTAACATGATGCTCCTCAACAGTGGTGAAGCAACACACTTTAATTCACACTCAGGAGGCTTCAGTGCGATTGACCTGATTGTTGCAACACCCACCATTGCAGTTCGCTTAGAATGGACCACATTAAACGAACTTTATCACAGTGACCATTTCCCTATCTTAGTATCGATCTCCATCTCCAGGTCAGAATTCGTACTACCCAGGAGATACGACATCAAAAGGGCAAACTGGCCTGTTTACGCCGACAGAGTGGTGGCACCAACCCTTACAGGGGATGTCACTCTCGACACAAATTCTTTCACGAAGGCGTTAGTGCTTGCAGCTGGTGATACTATACCGCGGGTAGGCGGGAGAGTCCTAAGACCACCCGTCCCCTGGTGGACTCCAGAATGCAGAGCAGCCAATGGTGCAAAAAAGCAGGCTTTAAATAGATTTAAACGGTATCCGACGGAGGAAAATTTAATACATTTTAAATAACTGAGAGCCAGGGAGAGGCGAATAATTAAAGAAGCAAAAAAGGCAACCCTCACCTCCTACGTGTCAAAGATTTCTACGTCATCGACGCTAAAGGAGGTGTGGAATAAGATAAGAGCCCTCTCTGGTGGACGCAAAATCCCGTCGATACCAGCTCTACAAATTAATGATGTCGTCGTTACCGAGCCGAGAGAGGTGGCTGAGGCCTTTGATAGACACTATGAGCGAGTGTCCAGCTCACAAGGCTACTCGGCCGAATTCCTCCGGCGAAAAGGTAACGTGGAGCAACAGCCACTCGATTTTGATAATGCCATCGATGAAGCCTATAACGAACCGCTGACCATGCAGGAATTAGAAAATGCTCTAAAGAAATGCAATGATTCTTCGCCAGGGGTGGATGGGATCCCATATGCTATGATAAGAAATATAAATGCAAATGGGAAGGAAGGACTTCTCAGATTATACAATAGCATATGGGAGACCGGCCAATACCCAGATGGTTGGCGGGAGGCGATTATTATACCGATCCCTAAAGAAGGAAAAGACCCCAGTGATCCCTCCAGTTACAGATCCATCTCGTTGACCACTTGCTTGAGTAAGGTCCTCGAATCTATAATCAATTATAGATTAGTATATGTATTAGAAAGTAGAGGACTTTACAGCCAGTATCAAGTCGGATTTCGCAGATATCGTTCCACGTTGGATCAACCTGGCCACCTTGAGGTCTATGTGCAAAACAAATTCATGCTTAGGGAGCACGTGCTGGCCGTGTTCTTTGACCTTGAGAAGGCTTATGATACGACGTGGAGATATGCGATTCTGCGGAAGTGTCACGAGTGGGGGTTGGGTGGTAATTTGCTGAGGTTCCTCCGTGGCTTTCTAGAGTCACGAAGGTTCCGGGAGCGACTGGGGTCGGTCCTTTCGGACCCACATATTCTGGAGAATGGAATACCACCACATTTGGGGTCGGTACTGAGTGTGACACTGCTCACGATGGCGGTCAATTGCTTAGCCGAAGTTATAGGTGACCCCCTAAAAGTGTCTTTATACGTAGATGACCTCGCCATTTACTTATCAGGAAGCGACTTAGGCGAGGTGGGGGATCCCTTCAGCGGGCAATAGATAGAATGGCTGAGGAGGCCGCAAGGAACGGTTTTAAATTTTCTGAAACTAAAACGGTGTGCCTACATTTTTGTAGATTGCGACATGAACACACACCACCAACATTATATTAAATGACATACCAGTCCAATACAAGGAAAGTGTCCGTTTCCTAGGCCTCATATTCGATACTAAGTTAGCCTGGCAAGATCACATAGATTATATCTGTAAAAAAGCAAGGAGGACCCTCGACATCTTGAAATTCCTTGGAAGTTATAAATGGTGGCAGAGCGGGAAATCTTAAAACGAATTTTTATCACTGTTACCCGCTCGAAACTAGAATATGGAGCTCCAATCTATAGTTCTGCGCGTAAGTCACGCCTGAGATTGTTGGACAGAATTTATAATGAAGGAATTAGACTGTTCACAGGCGCCTTCCGAACCAGTCCTTTAGAGAGCCTCTACGTAGAATCGGGGATGCTGCCTCCTCAGTTAAGAAGAGAACAGCTCACCCTGACCTACAGC
>JAAEAF010000949.1:0-50448 GCA_011037195.1 Triatoma infestans
ATTAAATGTTAGTAACTTCTCCTAAAGTTTTGGTTCTTAATTTCATTCGGCTTACGAATTATTCAATCACGTTTTGGAGATAAATATCCTAATCGCGAATGACTCCACCCTTTCCACCAAGGCCGCCTTAAATGAATTTTTCCAGAGAAATATTTCGATAAATGTAGAGCTGCTTATAAGGATAGTTTTCGGAACCATGTATTATGGATAGTTTATGGAACCATTTTCGAGAATATCACAAGAAAGTGAAAAAAACCATTTGGTAAAGCGGTACTTTCAGATGACTGATTTCGTTCGAAACCTGATCGTGAGGCCCATTCTACCACTTAAATGTAAATATTAAGTTAAGTTGAGTTTTCACCGGAAATACACGTTCTGAGGTCCCTTGAGTACAAAAAAGTGATTTCTAGAAAATGGTTTGTATATGTGTGTGTGATTATCTCGAAAACCGTAAGTTGCAACTTAGTATTCCGTTTAAATGCTACTACCGCAACAGACAAAGAAGTTTTCGGGCAAAATCCATCTACCGGAATTTCCACTTTAATGAATGTTTTTTTCACTTTCTTACGATTTTCTCTAAAACAGGCAACAATTTTCTTTAATACTATTTATGTGAACTACACATGAAAATGCTGCATCTTTTATTTGAAACATTTCTTTGTGTAAGTGATTTAAGAGGGCTTTTGGTGGTGGGGTGGGGTAATGTTTTCATCTAAATGTGCTATTTCAATTTATTATATAATTGTGTAATCTAAATAGAATTAAATATATTGCCAATATTTCGAGTTTCAAGAAAATGAATAAACCGGAGTACTGAACAGTTGTTTCAGTTTTCGCGATTTTTTCCATAAAAACACCATAAATTACAAATTTTATTAAAGATTTATAGGATCCGAAGAGCGAAGAATCAGACATTAGTTACTCCCCAAATGGCCAGACTAGGGAAGGAGAATTCTATTTTCAGCAAGTTGAAAAGTTCTCGGCCTAAGCCATAGATGACACTGCTATAAGGAGTCTGTACCTTCGTTATCAATAGTAAAAGACAGCTGAGTTTAAACGTGGTAATCATCGATTGAAGACAATAAAGAACGACCAAAAACTGCACTACAGAAGAAAATATCACGAAGATAACAATATGGTTTTAGATGATCGACGATTAAAGGTGTATGAGTTGGCTAAGGCTGCAGGCATCTCAGAAGAAAGGGTACGGCACATTTTACACGAAGAGCTCAGTATGAGAAAACTGTGTGCAAGATGCGGTACCACATTTGTTAAATGGTGATCACCAACAAATGAGGGGAATCGAGTTTCCTAACGTCGTTGTGCTGTTCTAAAAAGAATTCAACCGATTTTCCGCGCTGATTTGTTTCAATGGATGAAACGTGGGTTCACCATTTTACACATGAGTCAAAACAACAGTTCAAGCAAGTGGGTAGTAGTCAGTAGTTCTGCACCGAAGAAAGCAAAAACAACTGCATTGGCCGGAAAGGTTATGGCTAGTGTTTTTGGGATTCCAAAAGGATTCTTTTAATTGCTCCCTGTCAAAGGGTCAAACAATTAATGGGGAATACTTCGCACATCTTCTTGACCAGCTAGGTGAAAAATTAGCTAGAAAAGGTCCTGCTTGATTTGCGCAAGTGCTCTGAACGCTACTCGGGGGCCTTCATTTTCCTGTATGTCTGCCGTTGGAGTGGCTCCAACTCCAACCTTGGGCAAGCCAGTCTCCGTGCTCTCCAGCCGGCGTCTTACATACTGCTCTACCTCGCCTAACTTCCTCTCCATTTCAGATTTTAACTCTCTTGGACCTTTTTGATTTCTTCTTGGACCTGGTCTATTTCTCCTTGAACCTGGTCTATTTCTTCTTGGACCTTATTTATCTCCCTTTTTATTTCGTTCATTTCATCCTGGCCCCTCTTTATTTCTTTCATTTCATTCTGGCCCCTCTTTATTTCGTTTTTCATTTCTTTCATTTCTCTCTTCAAAAATGTCATCAGTTCCTCCATTTTCAACAAAACTGATACTAAACTGTTACCTGCTTAGAGATTTTATCCCACTTCTGACACCAAATGTAGCGTTTTTCCCTCTAAACTAGCTACTAGTTTAACTAGAGCGTGTCGCCAGCGCTTCCCAGCGGCTACTGAGAGAACTTGAGGTACATGCTTTCTCTGCTACTGCACTACATGGCTACGTTACAGTATATTTAAATTTCGTTGGTTACCAGCCCATGAGGATGATAACAATACTGTATCATCAGCATATAATATCAAGTTAGGCTCCCTATTTGAATTTATACTAATTCCCTGTGCGCCACCATTATTGAAGTGGCCAACTATATCTGCAGTGAAAAGTGCGAATAATAATGGGCTTAAGACTTCCCCCTGAAGAACACCTTCAGAAATATCAATCTCACTAGGCTGTCCAGTACCTTGCGAGATAACAAATATTGGATTCCTATACAGATTCATCAATACTCTCAAAGTTTTTCCACAAACACCCATATTGTATAATTTCTGCCAGAGCAATCCATGTCACACCGTGTCGAAAGCTCTTTTATAATCAATGAAGAGGGCAAATACCTTTGCTCTGAATTGGATGTCAATGGCTGCTGCCAGGGAAAAACCGCCCTCTGCGAAAGCCAAATTGTTGCTCTGGCCACAACCCATGCTGCTCCACCCAGTCTGCAAGTCTTTTATAAATAATGCATGTAAGAAACTTAAAAACTGTGTTAAGGATAGCTATTCCTCTATAATTACCTGGATCTTAGGGTCTCCCTTTTATGAAGTAACTTCATCTTAATTTTGTCCCAAGAAGCGGGAAAGTGTTCATCGTACCAGATTTTATTAAAAACATTTAATAGGTAATGTGTCCATGAGGGTGGTAATGCTTTAAACAGTCATTAGGCATCAGATCCAATCCAAAGCCTTGTTGTTTTTACAAACGTTTATACTACACAATAGTTCATCATGCTTTATGTCTACATCCGGGATTGGATGAAAACAAAAAATAAAACCAAAACAAAAAAATACAGAAGTATATAGACATTTAGGAGAAAGAATAGTAGAGTAGAATTGTACCCATTCAGTAACTGAAATAGGACTGTCAGTAGTTTGTTAAATTTACATTTTCTAACAGCTTGCCAAAACTCCTTGGGATTTATATGAATTTTTCATTATAAATATTTTAGTTATTGAAAGAAAGCAATTAGTTGGTGACGTATTACGTATCTGAAAAGGCTGTTAAAATTCCTGGTTTAGGGGGTTTATTTATAGCAGCAATTTTATCCGCATCTTATAAGTACAGTATTATATTTTTAAGAATTAAATTAGATCAGTTTTTTATTTAAAATTTAAGATTTTATTATGCTTCTATTACCATATCTACAATAATGAACAGTGTTTCTGCAAAAATAGTCGAAGTAACTTCTCCTAAATCTTTGTTTCTTAAACTCATTCGGCTTATTCAATCAGTTTTGGAGATAAATATCCTAATCGCCAACAACTCCACCCCTTCCACAAAGGCCGCTTTAAATGAATTTTTCCATAGAAATTTTTCGAATAAAACTTGAGCTGCTTATAAGGAAATGTTTTCGGAACCATGTATTATGGATAGTTAATGGACGCATTTTCGAGAAAATCACCAGAAGGTGAAAAAAACCATTCGGTAAAGTGGTACGTTCACATTACTGATGTTGTCCGAAACGTGATCGTCAGGCCCATTGTAGCAATTAATGTAAATATTAAGTTTGAACTTTCTACAATTTTCCATGTTTCGATTTTCTCCCGAAAAGCACCGACGATTTGTAATGAGAGTCATTAAAGATTCATAGGACCCAAAGAGCGAAGAATCAGACATTAGTTACTCCCCGCACGGCCAGAGTAGGGAGGGAGAATTCTATTCATATATAAACAGGTACAGAACACTTTTTTAACAATCTTGCACATCAGTCATCGCTTTCTAATTACTTAGCCAGTCTGTCTCTCTCTCTCTATTATTCCCTCGCTACCTTATAATCTAACAGTGTAGATGTAGAGTCTTTGCAGCTTGTGAGTTTCTATTTATTATATCAGTGTTCAGCAAATCTACAAGTTTATTTCATAACATTCCTAAATCTATCTCTCTAATAATTTCCTCACATCCATTATAAATTTCACCATCAAAATTTAGTTTAAAACTTTTTTCTGAGAAATTCATTTAAAGAATTATTGGTGAGAGGGAGATTAAGCTTCCCTTCAAAAAACTCTGTATATTAAGTTTAGTTTTCCCATTGATATAAAACTGGAGACAAACATTTAAATAACTTATAAGTTTGAAGAAAATTTGTCTGTTACAATTTGGTTAACTGCAGTAAGAGAAAGCCGTGTTAATCTTAAAAAATTAATACTTTAAAATTGCATTTTAAGGTTTAGTTATGGAGAAGTGTTAATGGAAGTTAGGCTAACAGAATACGTTAACACATTCTAAAATAAATATTTTTATCGAAAATAGTTCATTTTAGTTCAGTTTAGTCATGGTTCTCTATTCTCATTAATAAATGGTATAACATTGTTTTTTCTTGAATATTTTGATAACATTTCAGCATGTTTTATAATTTTGTTGTCCTAACGCCCTTAACATAAATAATAAAGTAATATTTCTGTATATCAAGAAATTTATCAAAATAAGTATTCGATTGATATAATTTGAAGGTATATAAAAATAAAAAACATTTTTTTTTTTTTACTAAGCAAGGAAATAACTAAATATTAATATAAATGTTTACTTTTATATTAATATTTTTTTAATTTATTTATACAAACTTCAAGTTATATTTCCTTTTTGTTTACATTTTTTATTCATCTTTATTCTTCTGTTTCCAAGGCAACTAAGCTCCGACGGTCGAATATCCAAGAATATGTCTGTCTTAATAAGATTTCTTAGTATTATATTCTGTTTTCTAGTTGAATAAGAAAGACTATTATTCTTTTTTTTTTACATGGATCCCGAATTTTGAATTTTTTTCTTTTCCTATAAACACTGTTGATAAAGATGAAAGCAGCGTTAAATAGAATTCTTTCCAAGTTAGTCCCAAAAAGTTTTTTGGCTTTTAAGGCCCCTAATGTTGCGGCGACTCTTTTTACTATCTAATGGAGTTTGTCTCTGACCTCTTTTTTTTTTTTTTTAAACACCTGTATCGGTCATTTGAGATTTTCGGTATGTGGCTAAAATATTGAGAAGTGCGAAAAAGTTTAAGGGTACGGGAATATGGGTTAATAAAGGTTTGCCTTATGAGATTAGGGAAGATTTTCGAAAAATTTTTCCCGCAATATAAATCAAAACAGAAGTAAGAACCTTATTTTTTTTTTGAAAATTTTGATGATGACTATCGATAGTTAATTTGCACTCAACTGGTTAGTCTTGGAAGAATTTCGGCGATCATGCACCACAATCAGCTCAATAAGAAGAGCCAGTTACCCTTTAAAGTAATATAAATATAGAATATTATGAAATTCTATATGAAATCTGTAAGATCCATACTGATCCACGAATTTCAGTTTGAGCAGTATTATTCCATAGAACTTTCATAGAATCAAATAAGATAAAGATGCTTAAGTTACAGATAAATGCATTTTCATCTATTGCATGCATTTCTGTTTGCTATAGATAAAGTAAGCGCATGATACAAAAGAATACATCCCTGTGCCACTGTTGTCTTGTCAGTAATTCACTTGTTATTTATAACAGGCTGCTATAATAGGTGAGCTTGTAGGGTCTATAGTGTCAATATGGTCAAGTGTGGGAGTACAGCTATAGATTCTGATAAAATTAGTTATAGCCCAAAAATCGTCAGCATCGAAGTTTGTTCTCAAAATATAACTGAACATCTAAATTTAAAGTTAGTATACCATCTTGTAGGAGTTGGCTGTTGTGATTCATACAGAACGGTTACGTTTAGTGTGCTCTGCAATAAATTCATTTTTTCAGTGGTTAAATAAAGGTTTTTGAATCGGATTTTTCATGATATTGTGTAAAAAGTGTTTTTTAATCATTTTATGATGAAATTGGTTTTGCTAAAAATTGAAGAACAGTTTAATTACAGTTAATTAAATTAGCTAGATTCTTTTAATTTTAGAAGTTGAAATTTGGTTCGTCTCTATGTGATCAGTGGAGTGGGGGGCACCTGGTTTCTGATAACAACAGGTAGAGGGAGAACAGTAGCAACAGGTAGACACGCCCACTTTGTCACAAATCTAGTACTTGCATTCGTAAATTAGACTAATTAGAGGTATCTGCTACTCTCAAATTCCTATGTGTGGTCGTACACAGACTAATACAAAACAACAGGGTGCAGAACCGAGGGATAATATTGAGTTTACGGCAGCAAATATGGAAACTTTATTCGGCAAAGTAAATGAGGTGTTAGTCAAAATAAAACTCACTGCCTACAAGAGAAGATTTTAATAGAATTGAAACTCAAATTGCGAGCTTGATACTGAGATAAAAACAGAATTAAATATGTAATTTAAAAATTCAAGATTTGCAACTCAAAAGTAAATTGGACAGTTATTTTTTTTTTCTAAACGTAAGAGACCGATTTTTGGTGGTATTCCCGTAGTAAAAGATGGAGAGGAAGTTAAGGTAGTTAAAAGATTTACATAGCAGTATTCTTGGTATCGAAGATGATATAGTAATTGATGGAGCTCTTAAAGTAGGAAGAAAAGATAATAATAACAGACCAGTATTAGCTGAGTTTGTCATGGTTGTGGCTAAAATATTGAGAAGTGCGAAAAAGTTTAAGGATACGGAAATATGGGTTAATAAAGATTTGCCTTATGAGATTAGGGAAAAAAAAAAAAAGTTATTAGAAGTAAGATACAAGATTAGAAGTGTGCATGCGGACGCGAAAATAGTGATGAGCTACGATTATTTAATATATCAGAATCGAAAGTTTCTATGGGAGGAAGGCTTACGTCATAAGGAGAAGATGGGATTGCAGTTTTAAAGAACCTCACCAATCAGCAGTTTTCAATGACCAGCCCGCAGGCTAATGATAGCTATAAACCAAAATAACTAAAAGCAAGCCGGCAGTGGACATCAGTTACTTCCAATGATATTTCTATTCTGTGCTATAATGTTTGGGGATTTAATAATAAAATAAAAAAGGTAAATTTGTTTAACTTTGTTAAAGATTTTGATATATTTCTTTTGTTTGAAACTCATGTTAAGGAAGAAGATTACATTTTATTTGATAAATATTTTGATGGATTCAAATTGTGTTGGGTCAGTGCTATAAAATCTTCAAAATTCGGTCATGCTGTTGGGGGGGGGGGCACTTTACGGTATCAGGATGATAGTAGGTTTTCAAATTTGTTTGAATTTATAACAATTGATATGTGATAACTTAATATATTGTAAATTAGCTGATTTGGTGTATTACATATATCCGGTTTATATAAATTGTAATAATTGGGATGCAGAGTTCGAGGTTATATCGGATTTTTTGGATGATCACTCGGAGTACAAAATTATTTTAATGGGGGATTGCAATTCTAGAATTGGTGAATGTCAAATTATTTCGAAAGAGTGTATTGCTAGGGGCTTGAATTAAATTCTGTTAGAAAATCAAAAGACCTTATAGTAAACTCTAATGGTAAAAAATTGTTGGAGTTATGCGACAATAATAAGCTTGTTATTATGAATGGTAGAGCTAAAGGAGATGAGCAGGGGGAATATACATTGATAGGGGGGGCCAGGCTGCTCAGTGATCGATCTATGTTGTGTAGATTCAGATATGGTAGATTTTAAAGTTATTCCTGAAATATATTCCGATCATATGCCTGTGGCTTTATTTATTTCGTTAAAAATTAAAATTAAACAGAACTGTATATTGCCGCTTCTCTCGTAACTCCGTTGGACTGATAAAGATAAAAAATATTTTAAAGAAAAACTAGTTTTAAAACAAGAGTTTCCTCTTGATCCGCAAAAGGGTGTGGAATTTTTTGTGAATGCAATTAGAAATAATGCAGCCCACTTGGGAAATAGTAATAGTAGTAACAGTAATAATTTTACATTTCATTCAAAAAAATCAGTGGTTTGACAGCGAATGTAGAAGGTACAGAATACAGTCATTTGCTTTATTAAAAATCTTTAAGAAAACCGCAACCCATCAGATTAAAGATCAATATACTTCAAAACTGAAACAATACAAACTTTTATGTAAACAAAAGAACTTTTATGTAACTATTACTCCGAATTATTGTTAAAATTTAAAAATGTAAAAGATAGTAAAGATTTCAGGGTAATAGTTAAACATTTTAAAAAAAGAAAGTTTTTAACTGGCTCTTCAATAACTTCTGATTGGATTGATCATTTTCACGGACTGCTTAACCCTCAGTTGTTTCGGCTCCTATTTTATATGGTCCACCTTTTAATGCCGTAGACTGCTTAGATAAACCATTTGAGTTTCATGAATTACGGGCTGTTGTAAATAAGGCAAAGAACGGTAAAGCGCCTGGCATTGACGGCATTCCTTTTGAGTTTTATAAATGCAGTAATAAAAATTTTTTTGAGAATTTATTAAGTTTTTTCAACTTTCTTTATGAATATATAAAAGTCTCCAACAGCTTTAGTAAAGCTATTATTTTCCCTTTGCATAACAAGGGAGACAAAAATACAGTATCCAATTTCGTGGCATTTCTTTTATTGATACCATAGCCAAATTGTTTACACGCCTCTTGTTAAATAGATTAGAAATGTGGGTAAATGAGAACGGTATATTAAACGAGTATCAAGCAGGTTTCCGTAAAGGATACTCTACCATAGATAATATATTTTGTTTGACGAATATAATAAAAATTATAACTGCCCAAAAAAGGAGAAAAGTATACGCGTTTTTATTGACTTCAAGTCAGCGTTTGACTCCCCCGCAGACTGGCACTGTATTATAAATTATTCTCACTAGGCGTTTCAAATAAATTTATAAATATTCTCCAACATATTTACTCGAATACCGAGTACTGTGTGTGGACCAATAGTGGAGTGACTGAGAGCTTCCCCGCTAGGATGGGTTTGCGGCAGGGTTGTCTACTCTCTCCCCTGCTTTTTGCACTCTTTTTAAATGATTTTTATGATTTTATTGGGGGTGGATTGTACATTGGTCAAGAAAATATACGATGCTTGCTATATGCGGACGATAGTGTCCTATTGCCTTCGGACCCGCGTGTGTTTCAAAAAATGATTGATCGCCTGGGAGAATATTCTAATAGGTGGAATTTAGCCATTAATCTGAATAAATCGAAGGTTATGGGTGTTCAGAAATGGCAGTAAATTAGCGAGGAAGGAAACCTGGAAATTAAATGGGGAAAATTTAGAAATTGTTAACTTTTATAAGTATCTGGGAGTCGGCCTAACCCCTAAATTATACTTAACCCGTCACTTTGTAGAGAAGTTAAGTTTATCTAAGACAGCTATTATGATAACGTACACTGATTTGATTAATAATAATGATGTACTTCTGGGTGCTAGGTTTACTGTTTTCAATTCGGTAATGCGCGCTATAATTTGTTACGCTGCCCAAGTGTGGGGTTTTCTTCGTATCCAAGAAGTTGAAAAATTAAGTACCTTTTTCCTGAAAAAACTTTTCAAACTGCTTCTGAACACCCCGCATTATGTTTTAAATACTGAAACAATCTCAAACCCTCTGTTTCTATTTACGTTTAACTTGCACTATAAATATGTTCAAAAAGTATTGTCAGTGCCGGAACAACGCCTCCCGAGAATTTTAGCCAATACAATTATTAGTAAAAAATTATACTGGTTTAAAGATTACACGGATCTGTGTAGTAAATATAGCTCTTCAGATAAAGTAATTGGGTGCAACTACGAGGGTTCAGCAGAAAATTTGTTAAGCGCTATTCAGATACAGTTTAAAAGTAATTTAGTTAATGGTATGAATAATTCAAGATTCCATAAGTTGTACAAGGAATTAAATTTAGAACTTGCGTCTGATAATTATGTTCATCATAGCAACGCAATTGGTCTGATTAGTATCATTATGAAATTGAGGGGCCAGCTAAAATTGAATTTTCATGTGAGTGAGGGATGAAAGTTAGTATAGGTGCGCACTATGTAATACTGGCGATGTAGAAACATTTTGATGGTTTGTGCCCTCTATTACAGGAATGCAGATTAAGATGGCTCGGTAAACGGTTTGTCCCCTTACAAGAAGTAATAAATTATTTAAAATGGTCTTTATGGAAGTTATGTTACAAGAGCCCGGACTAGCCTTTTAAAAAAGAGTTTTATTAGAAATTACAACTGTAATAATAATAACAATAATAACTGCACAATTGCTTATATATGAAATTAGATGTGAACTGTCTGGTGGGGAATTGAGAACTGACTGCCTGCTGGTCGGTGGCTGTATTTATATGAAAGCAGCCTTTGCTGACTCGGCACTGGTACTTTTCCGAGAGATGTGTCATAACTCCTCCCTCCTTAAGTTTGGAGCTCCTGCGACAACTGGCATGGAAGTCCAGGGTAGATTTGTAGTGGTGTAGGTCTTAGCTGGTCTCCTTCTGTCGATCCTGGTTTAGCCTTCTTTCTGAGGACATAGAAAACATACAGGAGGAGAGACAGTAGTAGGAGTACTGGGAGGATGATAAGGTAATAGAGGTGTGTCGTGCCACTGGGTACGTCCTCTAGCAGCTCCAGTGGTTCCATCTGTAAATTGATCCTGTGGAGGTCTTCGAAGGATATATTTCTGTTGGTGTGTGAGAATACTTGTGCCGTGATTGTGACGCTCCTTGAGTCTTTGTATATTGGTATTGCTTTGCTGTCCAGTAGAGTCTCACCTTGGTTTAGTTTTATTAGGCTAGTATTAGTTAAGAACATGGTGTCGTTGTGGCGGTCCTTGTTTATTACTATTCTGTTGGTTCTGAAAGTTAGGAAGTGGTCTATGAGGTTGATATACTTAATGAACGGCGCGCTGGACGTGTATATTGTCTTGCATGCTGAGAGGTTGATGTTGGATATGATCTGGCGAATACAGTCGTCCTGGATGATGGTCTTGTTGCGGCAATATATATCACCGTTGATGTCTTCACAGGTGGCTGTAAATAACTCATCTTGGAGGCGTAGGATCAAAGGAGGATGGACATGAATTGTCATAAGGTGGTTGTCTTTTTCTACAGGGTAGGATAAGAGGAAGTACATTTCGAAGGAGGAGGTTTTTAGGGGAACGCTAATGAAGTAGTAGATACTCCAGGTTTTTATTGAGCAGTGTACCCTGCTTAACTGCCAGAGTGCCTCGATGTCTGCTGTTATGAACGTGATATTGTGGGACTTTTGTAATGACTCGAGATCTTTAAGAGAGAAAATACTAGAATGTATGCTGTTTAACCTACAGAATTCTAGAGAGTTTTCCACGTCGTCAATCTTGTTGGCAAGGAGGATCAAGTTAAAGAGAATCGAATTGAATTGTTGATTTAGTTCCACTTGGCTGATTATAGGGTTGGAGAAGAAGGTAGTCATTTTGTCATTGTTAGTCCGTATAATTTGTATGTCGTGATTGAATTCTTCGATTACTTTTTTGTTTATTGCCATCTGGCTTTTTAGGTTGTTTTGGAGGTGAAAACTGTTACGGTCGATCGTGTTTATAATTTTGTCGTACCTTTCCTTGTCGTCACTGTCCATGTTTCCGGTTAGCCAGGATATGGCCTTACCTAGGCCGTTAATTAGTCCGCGTTTAGGCCGAGATTTATTAACTGTCAAATGGTCGAGTTTGTTACGAAGATAGTGATAATATTTAAAGAG
Source organism: Triatoma infestans (assembly GCA_011037195.1). Lineage (NCBI taxonomy): Eukaryota > Metazoa > Arthropoda > Insecta > Hemiptera > Reduviidae > Triatoma > Triatoma infestans. The sequence continues at coordinate 11,791 of JAAEAF010000949.1, forward strand.
TGATTTTATCTGTGCTGTCCGGTTGTGCTGATAGGTAGTGCCAATAATGTGATAAACTTTATCTAATTCCATATCTATTAGTTGTACGTCAGTAACGTGTATAAAAGTATAATATTTATCTATGACGTAAACTGGATTATGCGTCACTGGCAGAATTCCCGGGCCCAGACTCAGATCTGTTATCTGTAAAGTGTCGGCTACATTCCCCGCCGTCAGCAGTTGCAGTATGCGTATTATTGCCGTTAGTATGTGGGATGCGTGATTCATCGTTCTTATCTGTAACAGGAAGAGTTTGTTGTGTAAATTTTCTAGGTCTTTTTAATAGATTAGGATGTACTTTAAAAGATTTCCTTTGTACTGTAGCTAATTTAGTTTCCCTAGAATAGTTTCCTCTTTTGAATTTGGGTTTAGCTTTTCCGTATTGCTTATCCCTAATAAATATTTCTCCCTCTGGTATTTCGATTTTTTCCCTAGTTTTGTTTAGTTTGTCTGTACGGGTCTCTTTTTCTTTATCAATTTTTTCTTTTATTACGCGAGCTATTAACTCCTTGTCATCATGATATTCTTTGACTCGTTGTTCTAGAATTAGGTCTTCTGCGTATGTATTGGGCTGTATCCCGAAAGTAATTTCATTAGGTGTCATAGTCAAGTTAGAGTTTATAGAGTTGTTGTAAGCTATTAACGCTAGTCTTAGAGTTTTGTATATGGGGCAATTCTTTTGTCTGTTTACTATGTTCATAATCTCTATGAGGGTTGAGTGTGCTCGGTTTATCAGTCCGTTGGAGTCTGAGTGGTTAGGGGTCGTGAAGTGAGTTTCTATGTTATTGTATTTTAAGAAATTCTCTACCAGTCCATTTTTAAATTCCGTACCATTGTCAAATTGAATCGTTTTGGGGCACGGGAATATGCTGAGGTAGTTTTCTAGTGAATTGACAATTTCATTTGCGGATGCCGTTTTGATTAGATAACCATACAGTTTTCTTGAAAAACAGTCTATCATAGTGAAAATTTGCTTTCCGTCGTAGTGTAGTATGTCTCCCTGTAGTCTCTCGAAAGGTTTGGAAGGAGTGGGGGTGATTTCGTAAACTTGTCTAATTGGTCTGCGTTCGTACTTAACTTCCTTACAGAGGGAACAGTTGTTTATTACTTTTGTTATCTGTTCTAACATTTTTGGCCAGTAGTAGCGTTTAATTTTGACTGTTGGGAATTTGTCTTTTATTATGTCGGACAGGTGGGCAAAGATTTGGTCATATATCTGTTCGTCAAGGGAGTCTTCGATAGGAGGGGAACACAGGACGCCGTACGTATGATTTGGTTGTAAGTATTCTAGGCAGTATTCGTCTATGTCGTTAGAGTATGGGTACCTGGTGTACCAATTGTAACGCGTTTTATTAAAAGGTCTGTTGATCGGAATTTTCGTCTCGGGGTTGCCTCTAGTTAGAATAATTTGGAATTTTTCCACGTTAATGCAGCGGGTTCTGTCGTCAATTACTTTAATTTGGCTGTTAGAGGATTCTTGAGAGTGTTGGGTTTGTAGGCTTTCGTTATCGTCTCCGGCGTTAATGTTTTCGTTTTCGGCGGTAGTGTTTCCGTTGTCGTCTTCGGCGTTAATGTTAAGGGCTCTGGCTAAGTCTTCTAGGATGTCGTCGCTATTTTCAGGTGAAGGGGCAGAAAGGAATTCAGTTAGGACTTCTTCTGGGTTTGGAGAGGCGGTTTCTAGGGCGTTAAGGTGTTGTTCCTCTGGTGGGTTTCGCGATAGTGCGTCTGCTACTACGTTAGTCTTTCCTTGGACGTACTTAACGTCAAAGTCGAAGTCGGCTAGTTGTAATTTCCAGCGGATAAGTTTAGAGTTGGGTTCTTTTAGATTATGTAGCCACTGTAGAGGTTTGTGGTCCGTCTGTATGATAAATTTACGTCCGTATATGTAAGGTCTGAAATATTTGCACGCCCAAACGATAGCTAATAATTCTTTCTCTATTGTAGAGTAATTCTCTTCTTGTTTGTTTAATGTGCGGGAGGCAAAGGATATGGGGAGGTCTTTTCCGTCAATGTTTTGTGATAGGACGGCTCCTATCGCGTAGTTGGAGGCGTCTGTTGTAAGGGTAAAAGGTTTATTGAAGTTAGGCAATTGTAGGATAGGGCTGTTCTGTAGGAGGGATTTTAGGGTGTCAACGGCTTGTATGTAACTATCGTCAATTACTATGTCCTTGTCTTTTCTTAGTGAGAGAGTCAGGGGTCTTGCTATTTTGGCGTAGTTTTTAATCATTTTACGGTAGTAGCCGGTGAGTCCGAGAAATTGTTTGATTTGTTTCTGCGTCTTGGGAAGTGGAAATTTAGCGATGGCGTCTAGTTTGGCCGGGTTAGGTTGTATACCCTTGTCAGAGATGATGTGTCCTAGGAAGAGAAGTTCGCGTTTGAAGAATTCCGTCTTGTCAAGTTGAATTTTTAGATTGTGTTGTCTGAGTTTGTCAAAGACCGTCTTAAGGTGCTTTATATGTTCGTCTAAGCTGTCCGAAAAGATAATGATGTCGTCCATGTATACTAGTACGTTAGGGATCCTAGAAAAGAGGGAATTTACGGCCCTTTGGAATGTGGGAGGCGCATTCTTAAGCCCGAAAGGCATGCGCAGGAATTCGTAATGTCCACTTTCCGTCGAGAATGCTGTCTTGGGGACTGATTCGGGGTCCATTTCGATTTGATGGAACCCTGAAGCCAAGTCGATTGCTGAGAAGTATGTCGCGCGTCCTATTTTACCGAATAAGTCTTCAATATTCGGAAGGGGGAATTTGTCTTCGATCGTCTTGTTGTTAAGTTTGCGGTAGTCTATAACCATTCTGATTTTCTTTTTACCGGAAGCGTCTGGTTTCTTTGGTACTACCCAGATTGGGCTGTTGTAAGGGGAATTCGAATGCTGTATTATTTTATTCTCTAGTAGTTTGTCCACTTCAACCTGTACGTCTTTCCCATATATTTCCGGGTATCTGTAATTTCGCGTTATACGGGGTTTTCGTCAGTCGTTCGAATTTTATGTTTCAGTAAGTCCGTGCAGCTTAGTTTGTCATGCTCTCTTTTGATTATTTGGGGGTAGTCCTTTATTAGTTTTATTACTTTATCTTTTTCCTCTGAGTTCATGTGCTCAGTTCTTATTAGTTTAGGAATTTCGTTTTTTATTTCTCTTAACCTACGTTCGTCGGACATTTCGGGACAATTGGTCATTACTACGTCCGGTATGCTTAAACTAATTTCCTGCGGTTCGTCGACATCCATAGGTTCAGGGCAAATGGCCATGACTTCTTTGGATTCAACTTCGCACAAGATTTTATTATTCTTAACACTATAGAGGCCTTCTTTAATTGTGACCTTATCATTTAATTTTATATTCTCGTTAATTAATCCGTTTTTTAACTCTTTATTTTTTATCGGAAGTTCTATAAAATTAACTCCCTGTTCTAATTTTATTTCGTTTAGTTTATTTTCCGGGATGTCGAGTGTAAATTTTAAGGGGATCCTACCCTGAGGGTAAGAAAGGATATTTTTATTTAAGTCGATGCTCACGCCAAGTTCTTGCATGGTCTTATGTCCTAGTAAAATGTCATATTTGTCTGAAAAGGGGAATAGGTGGAATTTAGTGTCTAACTTTACGTGAAAAGTATCTTGTATGTTGAGGGTGCAAGATTGTTCTCCCTTCTTTTTACCTGCGGGTGTCGTTATTATGAATGGGTCGTTAGATAGTGTTACGTCAGTCGGGACAACGCTAGGATTTATGTAGTTCTCGGCTGATCCGGTGTCAACGAGCCATTTTCGTCCGTGTCTGTCTTCGAAGTGCGGGAGAGATTTGTCCACTAAATTTAAATTGTATTCGGGGGGCCTTCTTGGCTCCCGTGGCCAATGTCTAAAAAATGATCAAATTTTTCAGTGATTTTTTCAAGAGAATTTTCTAGTCGGGAAATCCTGTCATCGTATGTTTTGTCGGGTTCCGAATAATTTTCCTGCTGACAGTGAGTCAGTTCATGCGGTGAGATGTAATCTTTGAACCTGGGTCTGCCCGCAGTACGCATAGACACAGTGTTTTGCGAGAAGTAACCAGGGGGTAGTCTGGGTCGATTGAAGGGGTGTTCCGGATTGCTTGGGTGATTCGGATGGTAGGATTGTCCGACGTTCGGTCGTTGAGGTTGGAACTGATAACGAGAGGTCTGGGGAGTAGGCTCTATAGGTTTGGGATTATATTCGATTGGTTTGTACTGGTAGCTAGGGGCTTGAGCCGTGGGGACGCGTGGTGCGAAGTGTTGTGGGCTTGGTCTGTAAGTGTATGGTTGTCTGTAAGGTTGTTGGTATTGGTTGTACTGGTTTGGTTTTCGAAATGGTTGGTTGGGCCTTTTGGAAGAATTTAGGTTAGCTACGATAAAAGAACATTTGTTATAAATTATGCTCCGTACTTCGTCTAGAGTGTTGGGGTCGAATATCATGATATGGTTGCTTAATGTCGGGGGCAAGCATTTGTAGACATGAAAGATTATTTCTTTGTCTACTCTTGTTATTATTTGTTTTAGTGTGTCTGCTGTGAGTCCGTCCAGTTTAAGTCTACTATAAACCAAATTGCGCAGCTCCTGTATCCTATTGACGAAGTCAATGGGAGACTCTCTAGCATGCATTTTCGTTTGGAAAATTTCATCTTTTAATATCTCGTAAGACCTCGAGTCGGCAAAACTTTCTCTTAAGTGTTTTAATAAATTTAGTAAGTGGTCCACATTGTTAGAGAGAAGGATATTTCTAGCGGGCCCTACTAATTTACTTTTTACTTTTATAAATAGAATGTTATGGTTGTAGTCCCTTTCGACTATATTTTCTGCGCAGACAGTAGCGAAAGCATTCTCAACAATCTCGCAGAAGAACGCTAGCTCGGAAGGGTTTCCGTCAAAGTAGGGGATGTGGTCATTCTTCTTTGGAGATTTTGTAATTTATTTGGGCCATTTCAGGGATAGTTTCTTTGGGGAGTACTAATTTGGAAGGTTTAATGATAGATGAGCTACTTACAACCTTAGTTCGCTGCTGTTGATTCGCCAGCTTGCCTTTCTTCTTGCTTCTGAGGATGGTCCTGGTTCTTGTAGGTGGGGGTGCTGCGAATTAGCCACTGATGTGGGAGCTTCAAGTCTTCTTCGAGACAAATGGTCGCAAGTGAGACAGGTGGTCGCACTAGACTTAAGCCTTCGCAGTCCCTGTTCGCGGGCGCCAGTTATGTTACAAGAGCCCGGACTAGCCTTTTTAAAAAAAGAGTTTTATTAGAAATTACAATAATAATAGTAATAATAATAATAACTGCACAATTGCTTATATATGAAATTAGATGTGAACTGGCTGGTGGTGAATTGAGAACTGCCTGCCTGCTGGTCGGTGGCTGTATTTATATGAAAGCAGCCTTTGCTGACTCGGCACTGGTACTTTTCCGAGAGATGTGTCATAACTTGGATGGGGAAAACTTTATAAATATACTGTCTCTGCATTGAAATATAGGTCATTTTTAATTCATGAGTTTAATTATTAGGCTGGTAATTTATAAATCTGCCCTCTCGTTAACTAATTTGTTATTCTTAAGTATTAAAAATTATTATTTTATGTATTAAAATAATTTTGGATTATGTCAAAATTTTGAAAATCAGTATTTGTTCATTTAAATATAATAATGTTATTATTAAATGTAGAAGAAGTTTTAATAAATTTTGTTTACCGATGGTCAACTTGGCGGACAGACCTTGGTCCATGCCTATGTTGTGTTGTGAATTTGCTTATGTGAATTATGTAAATATGATATCAATAAAACACTATTGTTGTTATTATTATTATTATACCATCTTGTATTAATTAGTGTTTATATTTATATTTTTGAAATATTTCAACAGAGGAAAAATAATGTTTCAGCATGACAACAATGGGATATCGGGGTTATGTTCCAGTAACTTTCTCTGAAGATCTAGCATATCCTTATCGGATTTCCTTTCATCTTATTATATCAATTGGATTTTTAGTTAGTGTTCTGGTTGGTTTTATTGTTACTTTATTTACATCAAGTGAAGTTTGTGTCGATGAAACATTACTTATACCACAACTGAAAAGAAAATATGATAATACTACACGAACAGAGGAAGAAATGGAACAGCTAAATGTTCCAAGTTAATACAATGTTATTTAAAAAAATTAGACTTTATATTTTTTTTATAGATGGGTGCTTTGCAAGTAACTAAAATTAATTAAAACTAATATCAAAATCAATATATGTAACCAAACTTGAAAAAAAAAATTATGGAAACAAATTAAATGCTTGCAGAACTGCTAGACATTAATTACATTATTCCTAAACATATGAAAATAATACTACAATATTAAACCAAATTCTCTTTGAATTTCTTTTCAAAAAATTAAGCAATAAAACAAAACTCAAATGATAAACGAAAATATTCATTAATAAGAAAAGCTATTCATTGCTTTTCCTGTTAAGTTTAATTTTACAAGTGAGTTTTACCCAACCAAATTTATTTATCTTATTCCTAATAGGCTGTGAATTGTGCAAATAAAAATTATGTACTCTAGGGTTATGAACGCGTACTATATCTGGTGGCTCCATTTCGAGACCTGCAGATAATTGACATTTATATCTGACATAATATTCAGATCTTGATATAAAAAGTTATACGTACATCTGCTACACTTAGCTGAAGAAATACCCTCAAGTTATCTTGATTAATAAGTTTTCTAATAAATACTGTAGATTATTACTGACAACATTATCAGCAATTAATCAAAATATTGATTACATCAATATCTGTCAACAATTCACGAAATAATAATTAATATTTAAGTATATTTGACACATCCCCTTATTGATGTAGCTAATATATGTAGAGTCTTCAAGTCATCTTGTTTTCTTATTTTGTGTTATTCAGCGTTCAGAACGATTTTACAAAATGTAAAAAGTGAATTTAATTTAAATTTTCAAGGAATTAATGAAAAATTCCTCATCGTTTAATCGACTATTGTTTTGTGTGTATAGTCCGCTATGAGCTTGCATAAAATATGCTTAATTATTTATTACCAATTGCTTATGGCTGACTGTAAATAATTATGTTTAAAAGATTATACATATAATAATGTGATTAGCAATAATTGATTATTATTTATAATAATAGTTCTCCTAGAAAGAAAAAAATCTATGGGCAGCATGGCTGGAATCGAACCCGGGACCTCCGCGTGGGAGACCAGTTAGCTATCCCTTCTCTTTTGATAATTCATATTATTATTTTGTTTTGTAAGGCGGTTCAACTTCTACAGTCATTAGCACCCGGAGCCTTCTCAGTGCACTGCCGGCCGACGGACAGTGTTCTCTCGTTACAGACGACACTGTCCATCATCAAACAGTGAGCTATAGGGTTCCTTGGAAGAAAGAAATCTAAGCGTTGCACTGGACTCGAACCCGGGACATCCGCGTGGGAGTCCAACGCGCTAACCACTTAGCTAATCCCGCTCCTTGATAATTCTTCTTCTTCTTATTCCGTGGGTGCTTATCGGAGTGGGACCTAAGCCCATATGGCTATTATCCCTCCAAATCATCCCCCTAATTGATCTCCCCCGGCAGTCTACCCGTCTGTCTTCAATATCTTTCAACTCCACCTCCTCAGGCTTTCCCGTGAAGGTGAAACTCCTCCAAAAAACCGAAATTAAGTACCAGCAAAACGGGGGCAGTGTTAGTGTTTGAAATCGTCGGCATTTTTATGGAGAAAATCACAAAAAACTAAAAACCTATTCAGTAAAGTCGCACTTCCGCTCAACCGATTTTCTTCAAACTGGAAATTTTGGCATCTTATATAATTCTAATTAATATTATTTAGTTGACAGAATTGTATAGCAAATCATTGAACTAAAATAGCACTTTAGAGGAAACCATAATCACATCTCTCCACCAAAAGTGCCCTCAAATGAATTTCCCCCAGAGAAATGTTTCAAATAAACGTTGTGGCTCATTGTATGTGTACGTGATATGTCAAGTTTAAAGAAAATCGTTGGATTTTACATTTTATTAAGTTTAGATTTTCCCATTGATATAAAACTGAAGAAAACATTTAAATAAATTGTAAGTTTGAAGAAAATCTGTCTATTACAATTTTGTTAACTGTAGTCAGAGAAAGCCGTGTTAATCTTAAAAAAATTAATATTTTAAAATTGCATTTTAAGGTTTAGTTCTGCATAAGTGTTAATGGAAGTTTGGTTAATACAATGTGTTTACATTTTCTAAAAAAAAAAAAATTTTATAGACTTTTCTTGAATATTTTTGATAACATTTCAGCATTTTGTCCTATCGCCCTTAACATAATTAACAAAGCAATAATTTCTGTATATCAAGAAATTTATCAAAATAAGTATTGGGTTGATATAATGTGAAAGTATATAAAAATAAAAAACATTTTTTTTTTAACAAATCAAGGAAATAACTAAATTTTAATATAAATGTTTACTTTGTGTATGTAACATTTGTTACATCACAGAAACTTAAAACTTCTTTAGATGATTTAAGACAAGAAACTAGTATTTTTAACTAGTAATGTATTTTTTTTTAAGCTTCTGTGATGAAGGGAAAGAATGTGTCTTTGCCTTTGTGGTAGTGAGTTTTTTCCTTGGATATTTTTTTGCTCAATTTCCTTTAGCACAAGTACGCTTTTCTGAGGTGACTGACGTGGTAGACTCGTTATCGGACCCCAGTGCATGTTTGATCACTTGGTTCCATTTACAAACCGATAAAATTAAACTGATTACAAAATAAACAAATATACATAAGTAAAATACAAAAAAAAGAAAAGAAGAATGACAAAAGAAATAAAAAATAAAAAGAATAAAACAGAAAAATGAAAAAGAGTCTATTAATTTTGTTTTAATTATAAATGAAATTCTTAAAAACATAAAATTCTTAGGAACAATAGTTTTCTGCCTCTCTCCTCACTCACTGTTGATTTTGTAAGCAGTGAATACTCCCCACTACCTAAGTACATTATTTACATGGCCAATTATTTTGACTAGCCCAAAAAGCAAAAAAGTATGTTTTTATTTTTTTCTAATGAAAACAAAAGTTTAAAATGTTTTTATAAAAAAAAACTTTATAATGTGGCATAAAATTTAAAATGTTGAAGCAAAAACTTTATAAATATACAGAAGAAACAAACAAAATTAAATTTGAGAGTGAAACCCTGCTATAACATTTATTTTGATAATATCTCAGATAAAATTCATTTAACGTTGAAAAACATTGGTTGGCCGGAACAATTTTTTAGTTTTCTGGAATTCTCCTATTTGCTTTTATTTTAAGAAATGAATTTTTACAATTTAAATAGCATCTATAATTTATTTTAATATATAATAATTATTAGATAAGGCACCAATCTATGGCAATTATTGCTGAAGGTAAGCGGTATTTTTATACGAACCATTATACAAAGCAATAAGTTAATTATCTTTTGTTTTAATATATCTGTCAGTATACGTTTTCAACATTATTGAAAGACAAACTTTTCATAATTCTAAATTTTGTTTACTTCTATTCAATTATTGCTTTATTTATTTTTATGATAAAAAAAAAAAATCAGATATAAAAATTAATTTCGGTAAGATTTTTATAACTTTTCCATATTTAGCATAGCCTAATAATTTATATTATATATATGTATTCATTGACAAATAGTAATGTTGTTTTGAATTAATATTTTATTTGAAGTTTTGAGTATAACTCAAGCAGATAAATTTCTAAACAATGGATATTCAAGAACCGATTCAATGGAGTTGGTTAGACTATACAGTCTTTTCACTGACACTATTAGTGTCTATTTTTGTTGCTTTAATATTTGGTTTTTCCAAAAACAAACCGAATACACCAGATGAATATATTTTTGGTGGTAAAAAAATGCCAGTAATACCGATTTTACTTTCAAATGTTGCCAGGTAAATTTACTTAACTTAAAAGTAAAAATTGTTTTAATTGTAGAATAGTAATAAATTTTTGTACACAATTTACAGTTCAGTATCAACTGTTTCAATTATTGGTTCCACGAGGGAAGCATATTACTATGGACTGCAATTGATATTTATAGGATCTGGAGCAATAGTTGCCACCTTCCTTCTGTATTTCTTTTATCTACCAGTATTTTACAATCTCAAATTTGTATCGGTTTTTGAAGTGAGTAGAAATTTATAATTGCAAATATTTTTATAACTAAGTCTTTAATAATTGTTCTATATTCTAAATTTATTAAATTAATTTGACTAATTATATCAGAACCTTAGAATTGTATATTAGTGTTGCAACAGATAAAACGCAAAGCTTTACAAGTTTTACTTTCTCTTGAGCAGATGTATTGTGATCTTGCCAAATTTTCGAATTTGAATTATCACTTGAAATATGTTTTGAAGATTCCTGATTACGAAATGTGAGAGAAAGATTGAATTATCCGCGTCTGCGTTTTTTGTAAACAACAGATTTAGATAAGAAAGTGGTGACTGAATTTCATTCCACCGCGACCTATACTAGGAGGTCTATTGTGACTCCTCAATGGTTATAATATGTCCTCCAACTTCGCTCTTCTAAGCAGGCCTACCAAAATTAAATTCTTCTCAGCCTTACACAATCGGCACATCGCGTCGTCTATAAGTAGTAGCTGGTGCATGTGTCTATTCAGCCTGCAATGCTCCGTTAGAAGACCAACTGTTATCCTTATTACCTTCCGGCTATGGTTCAGTAGATCCCTGGTGAATTTAGGCAAGTGTTTCTTAATAAAGAGTTTCGCCTGCTTCTGACCTGATGTTCCCTCCCACCTTTGCAGACGCGTTCTTCTATCCAATTTTTGGTAGAAGTTTAGATCAGGTACGTGGATAGACGCAGAAGAGTTTGGGACTTATAAAAATGTCCTTCGAGCTCTTTCTCGCTAGGGCATCTACCTTCTCGTTGCCCAAAAACCCTGCGTATCCCGGCACACAAGCGAGTGTTAGCTTATTAAACCCACTTCGGTTTGGGCCGTTAGGCAGAACGACATCAGTCGCGAGACTACTTAGTGTGAGGAAAGTGCCTTCAAGTCAGCCTGGCTATCGGAGTATATATCGACTCTTCTCCCCACTAGTCCTTGCCTTAAACTCTTCTTAGAACAGAGCTGTAACGCCACCACTTTGGCCTGAAAGACCGTGGCGTTTTCCCAAACTTGCCTTAATTTTAACCTTAGGTCTATCTCCATAGACTCCAGCTCCGACTCCAGTCTAGGTCTTGGCGCCGTCCGTATACTAGACCGAGTTACCAAGCAATAGTGTGCCAATGTACCATTCACGTCTGTTCGGTATTGCAATGTGAAATTCCTGTCTGTTGGCATACCAAGTACATGGTCGGCCTTAATTTCTTCAATCAACCTCTGATTGGTATCGGCCCTGAAGGAGCCTGAGCATTCCAATTCTGGCTTCGTCTTGGGCGAGAATATGTAATCGTAGTAAGTTAGGGGGAGGGGGGCCTTTGGGTCCCTCCTAGCCATTCCGCCCAGAGTCTTGGTTCTCCAAGCACCGACCCATTTATGATCATAGGTCTAATGACCCTGGTGTTTAGCCAAAGATTCAAACTTGGCGCAAGCTCCAGTTTCTTCCACAATGTCTTCTGCACCTACCAAATGACACGTTGGCTTAGAGTGCGGTTCTATCGATATGTTGGTGCCAAGTGAGGCTGCGTTCAAAGGGAATTCCAACGCAAATGGAACTGGAATGTGTCCAAGATTGTGTCCAATGGAATGTGTTTATTAATTCAAGTCCTTCCAACTTGTGGCGAAACGTGAAGGGAAGTATTACGGTTTTATGGGGGTTTATGGACAAGTCCTCTGGTCTACATCAGTTCCTGACCATGTTTAATGCAGCTTGCATTCGACTGAGATTGTATGGGATATTTTCCTCTTATCAGGAATTGTATCAGCAAGGGATCCACCAGCTGCCAGAAAAATGGCTCACAAAACTCATTACAATTGGATACAGTGTGAACCTTAATAGAAATTCATAAACGCTTAGAAAAAATTGATGTTTATTGGAATCCTCATTTTTTTTCTTACAAATCTTTAAATTCAGTGAAAAATTAAGTATGTTTGTAATATCAAATAATAAAAAGTAGGTTTAGAAATATCATGAAGAAAATCTGTGAACCCGAAATGCGATTTTACAGAATAAGTTTTTCAGTTTATCGCGATTTTCTCCATAACGGTACAACTGTTTTCTTAAACTTATCTAAATACCTAAATCACTTTTATTGCAATATTTTCTCTGGAAAAATTGATTTGAGTGAGTTACTGGGGAACTCGGCTTCTCTGCTTAGTGCCAATTAGTACGAGTACCGTTCCATCACCGATAGGTATGAGACTAAATATTGTAAAAATGTCGACCTATTTTTATATACAACGCGCTAGTGCGCACAAGCAAATCTGATTACAGTGAATACAAATAATAATAATAATAATAATAATAATAATAATAATAATAATAATAATGAGAAACCAATAATTAAAATAATGATAACAAAAATAATATCACTAAACGAGTGGAAAAGCTACCCTCCATCACACCAATTCACTTCCCTGTCACTCGTTGAAAGAAGATCTCAAGGCCACTGACACTTTAGACGACGGGAGGGATTATAAGAAGAGGAAGCAACGTAGTCACGAACAGGATATTAAGGTCATTTGTGGGCTGTAAGGTTCGAGACAAAGTAGGGAGCGTTAACAATGGCGCGCTGCAATTTTTATTGGACATTGGAGCGCTTTGAGGAGCCCCAAAGTTCTGTTCCCTATGTCCAGCTAGGTTTTAAGACTGAGTTATATATTAGTCGTTTGTTTAGTGATGTCAGTTTAGATCTGTTGTCAAGGAAAATTTAGGCAGTTCAAGCAGTTCAGTTCTTGTCGTTTCAGTCTAAGGTAAGGATTCCATGTCAGGCGTTTGTCTATATACATCCCAAAGTAGCGAACAACATTAACGAAGAGGAATTTCATTGTAATATATTGGAGCACAGGTAATTTTCCTTAGGGCAGATTGTAGATTGTTGTAGGGGATTATTGCACTGGACCTGAAAGATCTATTGTGTCCCCGAAGCCTTCTAAGTGCACTACTGTTTCTCTAATTACAGACAACACTGCCCATCACCGAAGTGTGAGTTGTAGAGTCTCGTAGGAAGAGAAAATCAAAGGGCACCATGCTGGATTCTAACCCGGGACCTCCGCGATACTGGTCCAGCGCGCTATACTGAGTTAATCCCTTCCTTCTCCCTTGGATTAGGCCAATTAACTGGAACGGACACTCTAGTTTGTGTACTGTGTTTGTCCTGTCTGCAAAGAGTAGAGTTTATGTAATTTAAGTGTATTGTGTACTGTTCTGACGAAGTATATGGAGTACTGAGCTGTGGTAACCCGTGGGCTGGCTACTCCCCAAGTTACCGCATGATAGCATAACTGCATGTAACAGGTACTCCTTGCGGGTATTCTATAGGGTAAAAGTGATGTTTTCAGATTTTGTGCGTTTAACTTGATTCTCCAGAAACCATGCTTCCAAGGAAGAAAGGTGGGAATCAATTGAAAGTGGGTTGATATTACAGGATCTTGGTGTACTGAATGAATCGCACTATAATCTGCATAAATATTGACCTTTTTAGACAATTTTTCAATCAGAACTATGAGGCTAGCGATAGTAGCAGATTTATAGGTTTCATACCGTTTCAGTATTGAGAATGCTTTCTTTTACACTAGAAAAACAAAATAAAAAAATCAAAGAAGTTTCATATTACAAATAATTTTTTAAATTTTTTCCACAGTATTTGGAGAAAAGGTTCAATAAGTTGACAAGAAGGATGGGCTCCATATTCAGTTGTACAACAGAGGTAACTCCATACTTTCTTTTAACATTTATTTATATTTTTTACAATTTGAAAACGCTAAAGCAATAGATAGATTCATACTTACATTATTAAAGAAATACAATTTCAACAGAACCTAATGTAGAGGCAGTTTAATTTCAGATATTATTTCTTCTAGTTGCTATATATTCTGCTGGAATAACTATCGCTGATGGTGAGTGTTTTTGCTTACAATCATAATGTTAAAATTTATTTTCAGAAATTTATTACTTTCCAATAGCGAAATAAAATTAAAAGCGTATATTTATGCACAATTATTGGTTTATCGGGGCTTTGGACCGGCATCCTACTGCATGACATCCAACTGCATTTTCCTTTTCCAAGTATTCTAACTCGCTGAGGTCGTTTTCAACAAATGAACAAAAAAAAAATCTGGTGTGAAGCACTCACACAACTCTTTCTTACTCCTCTTAATACAGTTCTCTTACTCCTACACTTTGCTTTAAACTTCAAATTTTGCACATTTGTCCTAACATAATATAGAAATATAGTGGGAGGGAGAATAGCCAACTTACCAACCCACGCAGCTGGGGAATGGTTACATTATAGAGGGCACAAATAATATTGAACAACAAACACAGCATTTGAATTTTAACACCTCAGCTTCTTCAGAACCACCTAATTGAATTTTTACATATAATGTTACAAATAATAGTGATAGGTTTATATCTGTGCAGTTAGTATTCCATGTTTAAATGAAATCGTTACAGTGGTATTCAAGAAAAGTCCGAAAAACTAAAACCTATTCTGTAAAATCGTACTTGCGGTAAACCGATTTTCAATTTTGGAATCTTGTAATACTTCTAATGTATATTAATATTTTATAGTTGGTAGTTGGCCCCAATTACGCGCAAATATTGCTGCAGAGAATCTACCCAATTAAATGGTATATTTGCATTACCAGACAAGTCACACAACCTATTGTAGCATATTTTAGGGAATCGAGACCTATCTATATTTAGAATTTTAACCCACCAGCTTAATATTGATTAAAAACTTTCTGTTGTAAATGCACTCTTCAGGCTTCTATTCTTACATAATGACCTGGAGTTGTTCTAGGCAAGTATAATAGTAGCTTAAATAAATACAATAGCACTTATTCTAAAATTGTTATATATTCTGCTCCCAAACTTCACAACAATAAAGAACTACACTTGTAGCTATAGCATCAAATATAGTACATTTAGCCTGCCAACAATCTGACTTTCCATTTATTAAAATTTTTATTACATTTGATGTCCCCAATATTATTTATAACAAAAGTTTTCCGCAGCTTTTCTAAATCTACAGGAAGAAGTGAACAACACCCCCAAGTAGTTGAAACTGTTTGATATTGAAATTTTATTATTAATAATATAAAAATTGTTAATTTTCCTAGTTTACCTTTATGAAATGGGACTACTATTGTTTTAGACATGTTGACCTGAAGTGAGTTTTGGTTACAATAGTTTTGCAATGTATTTAGTTTATTTTGAGAGTCTGCTCATGACCAAGAGAAAATCACTAAATTATCTGCATGTAGTAGCATAATTAATCATTATCTCCACCTAAGCTAACACTGTTGCTCCATTTTCTTTAAACAGTATCGGAAATGTACAACCCGGAATGCATCGGGCTCAATTTTTCCCCTTGTAAAACTCCTTGCTTGACTTTAATTTCATTAGGAAATTTCCCTTCTTTTTCGACCTTTACATAAGCGCTTAGCATATAGCTTCTTTACAAATCTAATGAATTTTCCTCCTAACGCTAATGAATATAATTTGTGGCACAATTTTGTATGGGAGAGGGAGTCGAACGCTCTTCGAAAATCAACAAATATACCAAATATTTTTCTACGTTTTAAGCGTAATTGTATATTAATTGCAGCTGAGAGTGTAAAAATAGCGTCTCTGCATCCACTACCAGCACGAAAACCCATCTGTTCTTCAGGCAAGAGATGATTATTTTCTATGAATTTATATAATCTTTCACAGAATATTTGAGTAAATATTTTAACGATATTATTTACTAGCGCTATACCTCTGTAGTTTATAGGGTCAGAAAGATTGCCTTTTTTAAAGATCATTTTTAATTTTATTTTTCCCCATTTCGATAATTCTTCTATCTCTAAAACTTGATTAAATAAATTAAGTAAATAATGTGTCTATTGAGGGGGTAGAACTTTAAAACATTCAATACAGATGCTATCAAGTCCTGGAGATTTGTTATTTTTACTGCATGAAATACAAAACGTTGATTCCTCTAGAGTTATTGGTCCATCGAATTCTTGATTACAAACTTCTAAATAACAAAATTCAGGTGATACTTTATTACCTGACTATCACTTAAAAATTGTTTCCAATCTGAGAGTGAAACCATATTTTCTGCTGTTTATTCCTGATTTTCTTTGTAGAAGACCAAAACTCATTACTATTTTTACACTTTCTTATATTATTTTCACACTGTTTTTTAGACGAGAGAAGTATTTTCGGTATTTCTTTTTCGCGTTTAAATATAAATTTAACGCTTTACCCTAAAAAGAGACCCCACGAGCTTTCCAATAACAATTTTTAGCATTCTTTTTGGCCATAAGACATTCTTTAGTGAACCAAGGTTTATTTATTTTTTGCTATTAAACGACCTGTATCGTAATATTTTACTTTCTTTCATAGCCTCAATTACAGCAGCACAAAAATTTTCGTATAGGTCATCCATAGAACTGCTATTGTAATATATTTTTACAGAAGAATTTAATAAATAATTTAAGTATAAAAAATTTTGGTCATTTCTAAAGGTACTAGGTATTTTAACCGATTTTCCTGTACAATTATAACCAATTATATGATCACCCACAAAATTAAGTTTTAGATGAGCTAAGAGATGATCTGAATGGGCACTTACAAATTTAATTTCAAAATCATGGAAACATTCAAGACAGGCGTTATTAATCCAGACCAAGTCGATAGCACTGCGACCCTGGTGGCCCACAAACATATAATTGCCGGGTCTACCGTTACAGATTAACAAACCCACATTTTCCATTATAGTTACTAATCTCTGCCCATTTTTACTAATAATGTTATCAGCTGAACATCTCTCGCCGACAGACTGCTATCGAAGACCATTTCTTTTTCAACACTATTTAAGCAAACAATCCGGCAATTAAAATCCCCTCCCACAATTATTTTATAATTGCAATTTAAACAAATATCGTGTAAAAGATTTTCAAATTCATCTAATATGCGTTCTTGGATATCAGGTTTTAAATAAACCGATCCGATTATAATAATTTCGTTATTAAATTTACATTTAATAAAAATCCAGTAATCTGCAGAACATATTCATTCAAATTCCTTGATAACTGTTTTTTTTAAGAAAACCAAAATTCCGCCACTCGCTCTACCCAATGATTTGATTTAACTTTGCCCTGAGGGCAGGGCATACTAGCATATCAAACATATTCAACTAGTTAGGAGTGGAAAAGTTTTTACTTACTAACCAGGATTCAAAGATACATAAAATATCCAAACATTGATAATTTCTATTTCAGAAGAGTACATCATGCCAAATGTGGAAACTCCCTTTATGTTCCAGAAGCCTACATTCAAAACGTCAGAGATCTGTGTTGTTACATTTTGCGATAGAGGCCCCGCTGCGATATTTGCGTCCATGGATAAATGTTTTTCTTTATAAGTGTTATCAATACTTTCCTTCTTGCTGAAATGAGGGACGAAAATACGTAGTAATTGGGTTGCCCTGAAGTGATGTCTTCATTTTTCTTTTTTTAATGAGCTTTTCCATCTGTGAAGAATCCGTTTCGTTATCACCATATTCATTCTCGGTTTGAACTACACTTCCATGATGAATTCCTCTGACTTTTTGCATATTATAGATATCTTGTATTGATTTAATAACATGTACAGGAGAAGAAACATTTCTTCTCACAAGAATTTTACCATTTCGAAACCATACGAATTGGAGCAAGTATTGGTATCTATTTAATACGCAACTGCATCTATTGGTATTTATTACGCAACTGGTATACGAATTGGTATAACGTTCCTTTCAATTTAATTTTTACTTTTAGATATTAAACATGAATATATATTATATATCTATGTCTATTTTCAATGTCCCAAAGACTTAACACAGCTTGGAATAATATTTTATGTTATAAGTTCAAAAATAGTATTTACCATTACAGTCAACACATATATCAGTGAACATTCCCCCCCCCATGTGGTAGTAATTAGTACTCCACTCCCTCCACCGCACTATCTACATCACTAACAGCACGCTGTACACTATCAAATTTAATATTTAAATATGATTTGTTTTTTATTTAAATTGCAGAATAACCACTCGATAAATTGTTTTAAAATTTTACACAAATAAATTTCACTACTTGTTCTAATAATCTGCAAATTTTTACATTAATAGCATACGGAACTGGCAAAAAAACTTAACTTTTGAAGAAACTTCACGAGTGAACTCAAAATGTTTCAGATAAAAGTGATAGGTATTATTTACATACGTTGATGGTATATGAAGTTTACAGAACATCTTTGGAGCTGTTTTTGAGAAAAGTGCGAGAAACCATTCAGCAAAGTCAAAATATGTATTTCTGGTGGAAAATCAATTCCGAAAATCTGAAACGACAGCAATACTTGCTCTTACTAGGAGCAGGTGAAAGTAGAATTAACCATCTGATCGAAATCATAAACTTCGGATCACCGTTGGGTAGTTTCGATTTTTGTCTCCAGAGATTGCTGTAATCAGTATATAAAATTGGAAAAGTAGAGTTACATTAAAGTCGGGCAGCCTCTGATTTGTAACCAGTTCCATATTTTTAACATAGTTCTAAAATTTCATCCAGGAGCAATCATATCTACTCAGGCATGACTCTAATATTTTCACATATTTTTTAAAATAACAAAAAATGAAGTATTTAACCCGTGCATCTCTAGTACTTTGTTAACAATTAATCAATGAACCCCTGTAAGAATCGATGGTCACTAGTATTGGCTTCTCAAATTTTAGATTTTCCTGAATGCACAAAAATGCATTTTATTAAATTTAATCAGCAATTTAATACAACTTCGCCATCTGATTATCACAAGTATGGAGGCACCTCATGTATGTAAATAGCGGGAAGGGGTTGGCTTAGTGACTGGACTTGCAACACGGAGGACCCGGGCTCGCGTCAGTAGTGTTGACATCCGATTTTCTCTTCCTAGGAGCCTCTACAGCTCATTGTCTGGTGGTGGAGAGTGTTGTTTATAACGAGAAAACACTGTCCGGAGGCCGGCATTGCATTGTGAAGGCTCCCATCTTTGGGCCCAAAGAAGCTTTGGATAGCATAGGGCTTATGTGATCTTTAGCGTCAAGTTATCACAAATTATTCATTTGTAGAGGGGGTGGAAACCCTTGCAACTTAAAGCTCTTTCGGGGATATAAAGCTATCCACCCCAAAGAAACAACAGCAAGTCGGATGTAGATCAGAAATTCAATCTCTGTATCCTTTCATTTAGGGTTTCAAGTCCTCCGCCTTGACACTATAGATCTGTAACCAACATTAGCACCTTTTGTCATATATTTAACTTCTCAAGCCAATCATTGTCAATTTTAATGTTATAATACAGGCTTTCTATTTAATTAACAATTTACAAAAAACACATTTTATTTTTGAAATGGTTAATTTACATGTTTTGGTTAATAATTTTATTAGGTTTATATCTATTTGATTGTTACTTCACATTTTTACAGAAATGTAATTAAATACTTAATTGTTACAGTATTTTCAATACCATTTTATGTATTTACTCCAATCGCCTGCTTATTGTGTACAATTTACACTGCAATGGTATGATTCAAACTATTTATTTTATAATACATAAAATAAATACCCTTTTGATCACTTTAAAAATCATGTATTTTTTAATTATTTTATTTAGGGTGGCCTGAGAGGAGTTGTTTGGGTGGATTCAATTCAAACTGTGATAATGACATTTGCTGTTGTTGGGTTTGTTATATTTGGAATCATTGAATTAGGAGGGTTCAGAAGAATTGCGGAAATTGTCATTGAAGGTGGAAGATCTGATATCCATATGTAAGTATATTTTAAGATATACAAAAATTGGTTGCATACCTAATAGATAAGCAATTTTTCTAGTTTTTCTTGCTCTAATCAATATAAGTATAAAAGAAAATGCCTAATTACAAAATAAATGTAAAGGTACTCCCAAAAAAATTAAGAAAGCAAAAGAACAAATTAACCATGTACAGGTGAAAGTATAAGGAGAAAAGGATAAAGATTAAAATGCTGAACAAGCTCATACGATTTTCTTCTCACTAAGAATTTTGGCAACTTATCTAATTCTAATTAATATTATTTAGTTGACAGAATTGTATAGCACATTGTTGAACTAAAATAGCACTTTTGAGGAAACCATAACCCCACCTCTTCCCAAAAGTGCCCCCAAATGAATTTTCTCGGAGAAAAGATTCAAATAGACGTTGTAGTTCATTATATGTGTAATTGATACATATGTCAATTTTAAAGAAAATCGTGGATAAGTTTTCGTGAAAATCACAAAAAAATTGAGGAAACAAAACATTCAGTTAATTGCCACTTTTGGTTGATGGATTTTACCCAAATCTTCGTCTAATGCGGTGGTAGTGGTGAAACCTGAACGGGATATCAAGTTTGAGCTCGCTGCAACTTTTCATTTTTGAGATTTTTTCACACACACACACATATATATAAAAAGAGAGAGAGACCATTCTAAAATGGCTGCTGCTACTAAAAAAGAAATAAGGCGCTAACACCTTGGCTGGAAAGTTCAAGTTTCATTGGCAAGGCCATGTTAGGTCCTAATACCCCTAAGTACGCCAAGAACGCAAATGTTAATCCTATTCCCCCTAAATGACACCGAGAGTGCCTGCGGTTTTTGTTCAACTTCCGTTGAGGGACGAAAAACGTTTACTGGGACATCAATAATCAAGCAACATCATTAATATGAACAAATCTTTTTTAATTTCAAACGGAACGCTATTTCTTTTCACATTCTGAAATTGGATATTTCCTCTTTCTTCTGCAGTAAGGGGAAATATTGTGATCGTGCCAAACTTTCGAAATTGAATTTTTATGAGTTTTGTGTAAAGTAAATCATAAAAAAAAGCATGAAACCAGTCTGTAACACTAATAGATATTATAACATATTTATTCTTTTATCTATATTTTCAATTATTGTTAATTTCCAGTTCAGATTGGAGTCCATTTGCGAAGTATTCTCCTGCAACTCTATCAGTATCAGAAAGTTTTGTTTCGGTCTTTCTACTAGCATTAAATCAAGGAATGTTGCAACGTTATTTATCATTGTCAACATTATCAAAAGCTAAAACGTAAGTTAGATAAATACATTTTCAAGAGATATTTGATTATTCCAAGCCATGTCATTTGGGTGTGTTTATGATTTAAACACAATAATGATGTATATGTGATTTAATGGTTAACTGTTTAAATGGAGCATGTATGTGCCTAACAATGAATAGTTGCGGGAGAACTCATACACATAAGTACAAACATTGGAAAAAAACACTTTATTAGCAAAAACTGTTACAAATATACATATGATCAGGACTGACTACAGCTGTTCTATCTTATTCATAGGAAATATTATATTAATGTAATTCATAATAATATTATAATAATATTATTTTACTGAACATACCGCCCCCTTGAAATAGTAGTAATATTTCAACAAATTTTGAAGATATTGATGATATACGATAAAGCTTGACACTGATAATAATATTGAACTAGTAAACAATTTAATGATAAAATGACATGATGCTCAAAAAATGATACTAATTGAAGAGAAATTATCTATGTAATAAAAAAGGGTGAATTTATGCTTTTAATAAGTGATTTAAAATTGAGCTTCATAAGGATAGCTGGTGATATGATGAGCTGTAGTTGCCTTTCTTATCTTCGAAGTCTGGGTAATGAACAAATCTTGGTGATTGGTCTCTTGTATAATTAACCGTTTGCAGTTCTAATAGTCACAACTCTCACGTGACTATCGTCTCCTGGATGTGTAGCGCGTATTCTCGCTAATTTCCATACTGATGGAGGTAGGTTGCCCTCCATGAGATGTACAAGGGTACCAACCTTGATGTTTGTAGTCTCCCTTCTCCATTTCGTTCTCTGTTGAAGTTCGTTTAAGTATTCTTTGGTCCACCTTGACCAAAAGTGTTGTGTCATTTGCTCCACATGTTCCCAGGGGCTAAGCATAGAGGATTTGAGCTCACGCACATCGGGAGTGGGAACGGAGGTGGGAGGGGTTCCTATAAGGAAATGTGCTGGGGTTAAGGCAGAGTGATCTGAAGGATCAGAGGAGATGGGTGTGATAGGTCTAGAGTTGATTAAAGCTCTATTTGTGTTAACAAAGTTGTAAATTGAAAATATGTAAGTACTGATTTGTCAATAACCCGCCTTGAATGCAGTTTAACTTGTCGGACCTCGGACCCCCAAAGACCGCCCATGTGGGGAAAGGCAGGAGGCAAGAAGTGCCAATTTATACCCTCTATTGATGAGAAGTTGGCTAACTTCATGTTCCCGAGATTTCATTAAATCAGCAAGTTCCTTAAGTTGTCTGTTCGCTCCGACAAAGTTGGTGCCGTTGTCTATGTAAACATGTGCAGGTTTTCCTCTTCTTGAGACAAATCTCTTTAAAGCTGCTATGAATGTTTCAGTACTAATGTTCTCGATCAACTCTAAATGCAGAGCCTTAGTTGCAAGGCATATAAAGAGAGCCACAAATGTTTTGATTGTTCTGGCATTCCTCCGATTTGTGATCTTAGACAAGAAAGAATCGCAATAGTCTATTCCTGTGGAGCTAAATGGTCGAGACGGTGTTACACTAGGGCTTGGTAGCTGGCCCATGAGCTGCTGAATATTAGATGGTTTTGCTTTAAAGCATGTAACACAACATCGAAATAGCTTCCTGACTACCTGACGTCCTCTCACTGGTCAAAACCTTTCTCTGATTATGTTTAACATATCCTCTGAACCAACATATAAGTTCCTTAAATGTTCAAATCGAACAATTAGATCTGCGATCTTCTGATGTTGAGGAAGCAAGATTTGGCACTTCTGATCCGGGTGCACTTGTGCATTCCTGAGTCTTCCTCCAACTCGAAGAATTCCCTCCTCGTCTATAAATGGGTTTAGGGAGGGAATTTTACTTTTCGGGCTAAGCGGATGGCCCTTCCTAAGACGAACCATATCTTCAGTGAAAGTCTCTTGTTAAGTAAATTTAATAAAACATTTTAGCGCTTCATTGCAATCTTCACCATTAAGGAATCCGAAGGTTCTCTTTTCTGGTTTCTTTTTGCAATTCGATATAAAGCGCTTGCACTAGGCTACTATTCGTATAAGGGACAATGATTTGTGATATTTCGGGATTAACAAACCCGCGGTACTCAAGCTAACGGCTGTTATGGTAGTTCTCCGTCTCTCCTCTGCGAGTCCGCTGCTTAGCACTGCTATGTCCTGAATGCTGTGGGTGAACTTCACAATGTCATCTGTAGAAGCCAATAAGGCCCATGCCACCAAAGTTGCGAGGTTTTAAGTTGTGCGGCTAAGCATCCCCTTGATATTATATCAGCTGGATTTTCGTTACTATTCACATGCTTCCACTGATCTATTTGAGTTAAGTTTTGGATCTATGAGACTCGATTCGCTACGTAGGTGGTCCACTGTGAGGAGGGCGCGTCCCAATTAATTTTTAATTGCCATAAGTTTTGCATTATGATTTTTGCTATAGTGACAATCGGGCCAATCAGACCAAGAGGATCGAAGATGTGCGCAATGGATGATAGAATGGTTCTTTTAGTTATAACTCCATCTGGCTTTATTCTGGCTGTAGTGAACTGAAGTGCATCGCTTCGAGGATTGTAGATAACCCTAAAGTTTTCACTCTTGGATCGTCATCTTCTTTAATCATAACAAATTCTTGAGAGATGTCTGGTGTTGGGAGGTGCTTAATAATTGCCTAACATTTGAGCACCACTTTCCAAGAATTCCTAACCAGCTTTTCAAGAATTTTTATGATTTCCCTTTGCTTCTGTCATGCTTCCCTTTGTAATGCTTCCTTTAAAGAATTGGCTCCGCTGAGGAGATCGTCTACATAAAAATCCTTTGCCATGGCTTCAGCCCTTGTATATGTCTGCTAACTCTCTGAGGGTTCATGTTGCTAGAAAAGCGGAGGATGTTATTCCGTATGTGACCGTTTGTAATTCAAAATATCTTATGGGTTCGCTCAGATTTTCCCGCCACAAAATGGTTTGTAATGGAATTTGAGATGGATAGTCTAATTTGGCGATACATTTTTTCAATGTCTGCTAACATGATACTATAAAATCTGAATTTTATAAGAATTTCAAATAAAGATAGTTGCACGTTTGGCCCAACCAATGCTATGTCGTTAAGAGATTTTCTTGAATCAGTTTTGCAGGAGGCGTCAAAGACAACGCGCAGTTTAGTTGTCGTGGACTCCTTGAGAACTGGGTGATGTGAAATGAAGTATCGTGCGCAGGAATCATCGTTTGCTGCTGTTTGGGAAATTTCTTTCATGTGCCCGAAGGAAAGATATTCTAACATGAAGGTGGCATAGTCGTGAGATAGTTGGTTATATTGAAGCCTGCGTTCAGATGATAGAAGTCTTCTAGTGGCAATTTCTAGAGAATTTCCTAGACTTGATGGGTCTTCCTTTAAAGGGAGCATCACAATGAAACGTCCATTTTGATCCCTACTGGTAGTTTCTTTGGAGTGTTCCTAGCAGGTTTTATCTTCACCAGACAGTTCACTGCCTAGATCAGATTCTTCTATTCGCCAAAATTTTTCTATCTGCGAATTTAATTGATCATTTGTGACTAAGTGACAGCTACTACTGTCAAATTCTTTAGTAATCCTTCCAATGACAATCCATCCGAATTTGTAGATTGAAGCTTGAATTTTGTGTTTTGAATAGTGATGCTTCAATTTTCCAGGATGTCGCTCCAATCTAAGCATCAACTAAACCCGGCTTATAGAAATCTGGATCTGCCAATTATATCCCTTCGTGAACATTTTCCCTGTTGTATGATATAGGTAAAGTGGGCAAAGTGCCAGTTATTTTAGGAAAATGTAAAAGATTTAATTTTTAGATGTGTAGGTGCCGTCAGAAGCTGTTGAGCTATTCCTTTAATGGCGAGATTCACCTTTGTGCGGTGAAGACCTAAAGATTGAGCGAAAGATTCCGTTATGAAACTGGACATCGATCCTTGTCTAGCAAAGCTCTGCACTTCTTGGATTTACCATTTCTATCAAGGATGTGAATTACTGGATAGTGGGACAAAACTTTCTTGATTTTGACTTTTCGATGTATGGAATGATATTGATTCCTGAATTGTAGGCGGTGAAAGGTTTGTTAATGCCGGGTTCTGATTTGATGATGTTTTGTTTTGTTTGTCGCTGTGTATGATGGTATTGTGTCTTCTTGAACATTTCTTGCAATTTGTGGGGGACTTGCAGTCTTGTAATGTATGTCCTGGTCGGAGCCACTTTAAGCACAGTTTTAATGATTTAATTTTATCTGCTCTGGCTTCTGAAGAAAGCTTCAACATTTCTTGACAGCGGGAAATGTGATGTAGTTCGTTGCAAAGAGCGCAGAATGGTTGTTTAATGGTATTATTGCTGTCTTTAGTTGTTAAGCAGCGTTCTTCTTTAGTTTGTTCTTGAATCCTCCTTTAAATCTGTATAATTGATTTGATTCCTCGTTGCAAAGTTTCGGAGTAAAGAATGTTTGCTTGAATGTGTTTGTGCGGACTTGCTATTGGCATCTATGGAATTAAGAATTACACATTTTTGCTTGAGGAAAGCCTTTATATCTTGTAATGTAGAAAGCCTATCAGTTGGGGAAGCCTCTTGCCAATCCTTGTATGTGGTACTGTCTAGTTTGCTTGAAATCAAGTGTACGAGTAGTGTGCTCCATGATTCTACAGGTTGCTTTAAGCTTTTAAAGTTGATATGTGCTTCATGAAGTTGTAGCCTCAGATGATAAGCGGATACATTTTCTATCTTTGGCATATCAAACAGTGCTCTAATATGTCGCTGAATTATCAGATTTTCATTGTGGAAGCGTTCTTTAGGCAGGTTCCATGCCTCTTGATAATTCTAGATTAGTTCAAGGGAGTTAATGACTTTTGCCGCTTCTTCTACTAGTGAAGCCTTAAGGTAAAATAATTTTTGTACATTGGTGAGTGATGGGGTGGTTGTCTATGACTGACACGCAGAGATCTTGAAATGACAGCCAATCTTCAAGCGCACCGCTGAAATGCGGCAAGTTGATAGGCGGAAGTTTTACAAGAGCCTGAAGAGCATTTGGTTCGAAACCTTGAGGTGTGTTTGACGATTTTGGAAGTTGTTCGACTGCAGCCGTGAGGTCGAAGTATTGCTCTTCAAAGATAAGCCTTTCACTTTCTTACCCTTCTTCCAAGAGTTCAATTTCAGATTGTACTTCCTGAAATTCACTCCATGCCTCTTCAAGTTTATGTAATCTGATGTTGATTTGAGAGAGGTCTCCGGTTTTGAATCTATGCCTTCTAAAAATGTACTAAATCTATCGAAATATGATGTAATTTGATTTCTCTTTTTAATTAGTTTTTTTTAAAGGATTCATTATTCAAAATTCAAAACATAATTCAATATTGAAAGATTAATAAATTCTAAATGCGTAAAAAATATGAGAGTAATTGCGTGCTATTGGCAAAGCTGTGAATAAAGTTTATACCTAATGATTAGGAGAATAAAAAATGCTAAGTACAAAAAAAATGGAATAGAATTAAAGTAAAAAATTGATTAAATGCTTATAAATGTAAAATTATAAGCTGCTTAAGAAGGGATAATGAGAAAGGAAGTATTAGGATTTAAAAGTCACCACGCCACACTAACCGGATGATGCGTCACTCGGCCGCAACTTGCGCCATTTGATGTTGTGCTGGGCTCGCTTGCGCTTCTTGTTGGTGATACTCATCGAAATAATCTTCAAAAATTTCTTGTTGATGTGAAAATGTTTTGAATGTTCGTAAATTTAAATTCAGAAAATGAAATAATGTCTAGTTTGATCGGAGCACCAATAAAATGTGTGTGTTTATGATTTAAAGACAATAAAGATGTATATGTTATTTAATGGTTAACTATTTAAATGGAGCACGTATAAGTGTCTTAACAATGAATGGTTGCGGGAGAACCCATACACGTAAGTACAAACTTTAAAAAAACACTTTATTAGCAAAAACTGTTACAAATATAAATATGATCAGGACTGACTAGTTATAACTCCATCTGGCCTTATTCTGGCTATAGTGAATGAAGTGTATCGCTTCGAGGATTGTAGATAACCCTAAGGTTTTCACTCTTGGATCGTCATCTTTTTTTATCATAACAAATTCTTGAGAGATGTCTGGTCTGTGAAATTCTCTCTTATTCAAAGGAAATATATCTTTAGTGAATAGAGTACGGGTATGGTAGTTCGCATTTCAGCCTAAAGGGTGCTGCAATGTATACAACTTAAAATAATCTATTCGAATTATTGATATTTTACTGAACATAGAGCTTTGTGGCTGAGAATGTTGTCTTGATAAAACAGAACTTTCTTCTTCACCTGGCACGTTTTCCTTAATTTTTGTTTTTGCTGGCCCAAAAGATTTTTGGGTTTACTTTTATATGGTTTCTTTTATATAAGGGAATATGGTAAGATCCCTTCTCTGTTAACATGAGCTCTTTTCAGCTCAAATAAGTTTTTCCTCAAACTTAATTTTTGATCCTCATTTTTTTAACATTCTTTATCAAACTGGCTTTCAGAATATTTCTATAAATTATTTTGAACATGCAACCTACTATTAATACGAGTTTTCTAACCTATGTGATGAAATATACCCTCAATTTAAACAGAACCAGCTTCATGTTTTACAAAAGCCCTAAAGTGTTCAATATTAAATTCGGTTTTTGGTTTTCTACACACATTTATGCTGCCTTCGGATGGAAACATTAAATTTTGACTCATCACAAAACAAAATCATTCTTAACTCCGGATCCATATATATTTTCTTCGGCAAGTCTGAACCGTTTTTCCTGCTAAGTTCGTTTTTTAATGCTTTTCATTGCTATTTTCTCAAGAATCGCCTGTCTTTAATTACATCCTCACTGGGGCAGAGTCTCAATTCCAAAATATTCAAGTAGCTCTGTTTTAATGGTTGGGGCACTTACATACAATTTTGTCGTATTCTGCAAATAAGTCTTTCTCAGCATAATTTGATAAAAACTATAGCCGACCTTCTTGTAGAATAGGAGCAACTTTTATGCCCTATATATTTTTTGATATGCTCTCTTACTATTCTTACTAATATTTAACAATTCCCCGAACCTTCGGTGAGTTTTCTTATCATCTCGAATATAATAATAGCAAATTGTTGCAATTGTTGGCCTTTAGAAGTGATCAGGTGTATCTGATTGTTGGTTTATCCGTGGCTCTACTGTTAAAATGCAGCAAGGTTACGAACCTTGAGCCTCTGAAGATTGCAAAAAATATTTGCCGAAACGTTGGGTTTTAAATGAAAAACATAAAACTATTTCGTGTTTTTTTTTTTCTGGAAACTTCCTGGTCGATAAGCCAACAATTAGATACACCCAATGCAATAATAGCTTTACGTTGCTCTTAAGAAGTTGAGCAACTCGAAGACTCACAGCGAAGTGGATTCGAAAGTGATAGTTACACTAAACAAAACGCTATTTGGGATTAATATTTTTCTCTTTGATAAATGGAAAAAATGAGATTAGAAATGTGAAAGTTCCTCTGAATGAAACCCTTAAGTAAATGAATTTTCGGAGTAGGAATGTACTGAATTAAGTTTGCTAGTAATATATACATTTTGTAGCTGTTAATAAAAAAGAAACCTTGCAGTCCGGAAATTTTTGTTACACCTGATATAAACAATCATACAACAGATTAAACTGCAATCGTCACAGAAATTCAAAAATTGAATATTGCGTCATTATAACATATTTACATTTTTAGAGTGTGCTTATTCACTGGCGCTGGGCAAGTACTACTATACACTTTACCAATTTTCTTAGGTTTGATAATTTACGCCACTTATCATGATTGTGATCCTGCCATGAGTGAGGTAATAATAATTTGGATTAATAATTATTCGTGATATTTTAAGATTTATAAGATCTTTTTCATTATAAATATTTTAGTTATTAAAAGACAGCAATAAGTTGGTGACGTATTACATATCTGAAAAGGCTGTTAAAATTCCTGGTTTTGGTGGTTTATTTGTTGCAGGAATTTTATCCGCATCTTATAGGTATATTATTATATATATTGTTAAGACTTGAATTATATCAGTTTTTTTTATTTAAAATGTAAGTTTTTATTATACTTCTAGTACAATGTCTACAATAATGAACAGTGTTTCTGCAAAAATATTCGAAGATTTAGTCAAACCTATATTTCCTTGGGAACTGAGTATGGCACAATCAAGTTTAGTGATGAAATCTATAGTTGTAATTGTTGGTTCTGTCGTTACTTTGGGAACGTTAGCTATGAATACAAATAGTAGCGTATTGCAAGTAAGTATCTTGAATATAATTTATTCGATGCTATTGGAAATAAAAAATAAATATTTTTTTCATTAGCCCTTTTAAGTATTATAATAGTTTTAGTATTATCTTTAAAAAAACTTTAAGTGATTGGTAGAAGAAACTGAGATGATACAGTCATATCATATTGAGAAAGAGAAAAATGAAGTAAAGGGGAATTCTCTAATAAAAGATGATTAATTTTTCATTATAAAATAAGTGACAAAACTGGGATCAATGTCTTACGGGATTTCTGTTGGGATTATCTTAGCATTATGTTGTGATGCATAAATTTAAAACTTGATGTATAATATAGATCTAATATATCGCTGCAACAGGAAAACTGTCTTGAATATATTATAATTAAACTTACTTGTTTTTATATTTTCAGTTTATATATATTCATTTCTTATAAATAATAATATTTATAATATTAACAGTATGTTTTTAATTACAGCTTTATTACACATTTAACAGCTTTACAGCCAGCTTCGTAATATTTGTTTTTAATTTTGGATTATTCTGGAGGAAATCTAATTCTAAGGTAAAAAAGGATGTTTACTGTATTGTTTTATAATTAAATTTTTGAGATCATTCATATCGCAGTTTAAAGAACAACTTATTTATTGATAATTAAATGTTAGTAACTTCTCCTAAAGTTTTGGTTCTTAATTTCATTCGGCTTACGAATTATTCAATCAGTTTTGGAGATAAATATCCTAATCGCGAATAACTCCACCCCTTCCACCAAGGCCGCCTTAAATGAATTTTTCCAGAGAAATATTTCGATAAATGTAGAGCTGCTTATAAGGATAGTTTTCGGAACCATGTATTATGGATAGTTTATGGAACCATTTTCGAGAATATCACAAGAAAGTGAAAAAAACTATTTGGTAAAGCGGTACTTTCAGATGACTGATTTCGTTCGAAACCTGATCGTCAGGCCCATTCTACCACTTAAATGTAATTATTAAGTTAAGTTGAGTTTTCACCGGAAATACACGTTCTGAGGTCCCTTGAGTACAAAAAAGTGATTTATAGAAAATGGTCTGTATATGTGTGTGTGATTATCTCGAAAACCGAAAGTTGCAACTTAGTATTTCGTTTAAATACTACTACCGCATCAGACAAAGAAGTTTTCGGGCAAAATCCATCAACCGGAATTTCCACTTTATTGAATGCTTTTTTCACTTTCTTACGGTTTTCTCTAAAACAGGCAACAATTTTCTTTAATACTATTTATGTGAACTACACATGAAAATGCTGCATCTTTTATTTGAAACATTTCTTTGTGTAAGTGATTTAAGAGGGCTTTTGGTGGTGGGGTGGGGTAATGTTTTCATCTAAATGTGCTATTTCAATTTATTATATAATTGTGAAAAGTTCTCGGCCTAAGCCATAGATGACACTGCTATAAGGAGTCTGTACCTTCGTTATCAATAGTAAAAGACAGCTGAGTTTAAACGTGGTAATCATCGATTGAAGACAATAAAGAACGACCAAAAACTGCACTACAGAAGAAAATATCACGAAGATAACAATATGGGACAAATGAAGAGGTGATATTAGTCGTAAATGTATAATTTGAACACCTTCCAGAATCACACATGAGGGACGAATCCAGTTATTGGAGAAACAATGGACATAGTATATTGAACTAAAGGGAGACTATATTGAGAAATAAATGCATTTTTAAAATTAAAAAAACTCATATTCACTATTAGGACAAAAACTTTTCACCTTCCCCACGTATATATAGCTACAGAAGAATATTTCAGGACAGTTTTTACAACTGTTTTTCACACCAGTCAAGACTTTCTAATTACTCAGCCAGTTTGTCCCTCTCTTTATTCTCTCGCTGCCTTATTCTTTAACAGTTCCTTGCAGTTTGTGTTTTCTATTTATTATTTCAGTTCAGCCATCTAATAGTTTATTTCTTAACATTTCTAAATCTATCTCTTTAGAGATTATCTTCCTTCTCACATCCGTTATAAATGTCATCATTAAATTTGGTGTACTAACTGTGAATCTAAAGATCATGTTAGACTTTTTTTCCGAGAAATTCATTTAAAGAATTATTGGTGGGTGGGAGATTAAGCTTTCCTCCAAAAAAACTCTGTTTATTAAGTTTGGTTTCTCCCATTGATATAAAACTAAAGACAAACATTTAAATAACTTATAAGTTTGAAGAAAATCTGTCTATTACAATTTTGTTAACTGCAGTAAGAGAAAGCCGTGTTAATCATAAAAAATTTATACTTTAAAATTGCATTTTAAGGTTTAGTAATTACAGAAGTGGTAATGGAAGATATCTAATTCTGTTTCTAAAAATCTGTTTTCTAATTGAAAGCGAAAGACTGTTATTATTATTATTATTTTATTTTCTACATGGACCCCATAATTTGAATTTATTTTTTTTTTGTAAACACCTGTTGATAAGCAAGATGAAAGCTGCTTTTCCAAGTAAGTTCCAAAAATTTTTTTGGTTCTCAAGGCCCTTGATATTGCGGCGACATTTTTTTCTAACATATGGAGCTTTTCCTTTGTCTCTGACTTTTGTTTTCTAACCAGCTCTACCAAACACGTTTGAAATTTTTGAAAAATTTTTCCCGCAATATAAATTATTAAAAAAATTAATATTTTAAAATTGTAGGTTGTAGGTTCTGCAAACCTAGTTATGCAGAAGTGTTAATGGAAGTTTTATTGAAAATAGTTCATTTTAGTTCAGTTTAGTCATGGTTCGCTATTCTCATTAATAAATGGCATAATATTGTCTTTTCTTTTAAACCTACTATGTGGGTTTCTTTTGTTTAAAGCCTACTTTAAACTTTTTTTTTTTTTACTTTAATTCATTTATTTGCAACTGCGAAATCATACACAACAAGCAAATGAGATGGCAATAATATAGCAAATAATAAAATAAAACATAAAATAAATTAAACACAAAAATAAAGAAGAAAGGAAAAAAAAAAACAAAAACTAATAACTTGACGTGACAGAATTGAATGAGGGCCATCCAACAATGACCATCATAAGTCGGTTAGTATAGGACACCGATGAAGCGAATTCGAAGGATGCCCTTTTCTTTTTTTATCAAGCGATCAGGTGATCGCGAGGCCATCGGCGCTTCAGTCTTCGGGAAGGATTAGCAGGAAGTGTTATCTGTGACAGGTTGCGGATCAATGGGTTGTAGTGATGGGAAAGTTTGGAATGGAATTTAATATATCGGGACTTGGCGAGATCTAGGACAAATGGGATTTTTAGGTCACTGTGGATAGTGTGGTTGCTGACGTAAAAAGGAGCATCGACTATTGTGCGGAGGATTTTTGATTGGAAGGATTGGATACGATGAAGATTGGAGCGCTTTGCTGATCCGTATAGTTCAAGTCCGTATGTCCAGATAGGTGCGAGCAGAGCTATGTAGAGCGTTTTTTTGTTCGAGAGAGTTAGTTTTGATCGTCTGTCAAGAAGTCTTTTGAGCATTCGGTATCGGTAGTTAAGTTCTTGTCGCTTAAGTCGAGTATGTGGGTTCCAGGTAAGGCGTTTATCAAGGTACAGGCCGAGATATCGCACTTTGTCTGTCGAAGGAATAGGAATACGGTTGAGGTATATTTAGGGAGTATTTTCCGATTTAGAGTGAATGGTATGTATCTGGATTTGCTCTATTGATCTTTATACTCCATTTGCGGAACCAGGGTTCGAGGATTTCAAGATGGGATTGAAGGGATCGGGTGGCAATTACAGGGTCCATATTTTGGGAGAGGATTGCCGTATCATCGGCGAAGGAATAAATAGTTGTGTTAGGATTGAGAGGAATGTCTGCCGTATATACTGTGTAGAGGAGGGGAGCAAGTATGCTCCCTTGAGGAACTCCAGCGCGGATGGGATGAATTGAAGAGGAAGAAGAACCTAGGGTAACTTGGAAGGAGCGATCTGATAGATAGGATCGTAGGATAAGGTAGTAGGTGCTAGGTAGGATTGTCTTGAGCTTCAGCATAAGGCCTTGATGCCAAACTTTATCAAAGGCTTGGGATATGTCCAAGAAAACTCCTGGGCAGTATTGCTTCAGCTCAAGGGAGGTAGCTATGGTGTCCACAACACGGTGAGCCTGGTGAATAGTGGAGTGGCAATTTCGGAATCCGAACTGATGGTCAGGAATCGTGGAGGTTGATGATAAAATGTTTTGAAGGCGGATTAGGAGCAGCTTCTCTAGTACTTTGCCGAGGGTTGGCAGAAGGCTGATGGGTCGGTAGGAGGTAAGTTCATGGGAAGGTTTTTTAGGTTTGGGTATCATACAAATGGAGGAAAATTTCCAAGGAGTGCGAAAGTGTGTAGTTCTTAAGGTAGAGTTATAAAGAGTGGTAATGAAGACTATGGCTTTTTTAGGGAGTTGGAGAAGGATGATGATCTGATCACAGCCAGGACTTTTTTTTCTTGGTAGGCTATGTATGGCCAATTTTACGTCGTTGGGAGAGAAAGGTTTTGGTGGAAGGGAGAGTGGTAAAGGTATTTCGGTTGACTCAGGACAAGTTCAGTATGTTGTGGGTCTTCTATGTCTTCATGAGGTGTAAATACAGAAGAGAGATGTAGTCCTAAGAGTTCGGCTTTTTCTTCGTCTGATTTGGCCCACGTCCCATCTGTACGTCTAAGAGGCTGAGAAGTAGATTTGTACTTAAGAATTTTTCTTGTTGCAGTCCATAAGGTGTGATCGTTTGCATTGAGTGATTCAGTGTATGTGGCGTACTGGATGTTGTAGTATCTCCGCAGTTCGTCGGTTAGTTGTCTGGTTAAGTGGTTGAGGAGACGTTTGTGGGACGGATACCCAGTGCGCTGCCAAAGGGCTCTAGCACGGCGCTTCTGAGTTATTAGTAGTCTAATTTGTACAGGTAAGTTGTAGGGTCTAAGAGTAGTATTTTCCGGTATGATGTGGATAGTGGCGTCATATAGACTTTGTTGTATTGTGGACGTTAAGTAATGAACATTGTCGTCTAATTGTTCTGCCGTCTTTAGTGATACGTTCAAGTTCAGTCTTGATTCAAGAAGTTCTCTGAATAAGTTCCAGTCGACCTGTCCGTTAATGAGGGAGGGCTTGGGTTGCACACTGTATGGATGAACGTCGAGGGAAAGGATAACGGGACTATAGTCTGAAGATTAATCGTTTAAAGTAAATGTGTCAGTGAACAAGGAAGTTATATTCGAACAGATAAAGAAGGTCTCGTAATTTATGGGGGGAAGTTGGCCAGTAAGTGGGTTGGGATGGGGATATGTAAGAGAAGCTGGTATGTGAAAGGACATTATGGAATGCGCGGCCGCGGGGATTAACCACTCGACTACCCCAGGCTGGATGTTTAGCGTTGAAGTCACCACCACAAATGAATCGTGGTCCAAGCGAGGAGAGAAAGGAATGGAAGTCATTTGGACTAATGGATTGGTTAGGAGGACAGTATACGGCCGCTATAGTGTATAGGAATGGTTCCGTGTTCAGAGCTATGACGGTTGGTTGGAGGTAGTGAGTTGGACTGTGGGGTATTTGGTAATGAGAAAGGGATTTACGAATGAGGATAGCAGATTCTCCATGCGCTGTTCCGTCCGTATGGTTCGTCTTGTAAATTGTATAGTCTGGGATAGAAAATCGGGTTCTCTCAGTAAAGTGTGTTTCAGTGACCAGTGCGATGCCGATCCGTTTGTCATGCAAGAGTGTGTCCAGTTCATGTCTTCGATTGTAAAGTCCGTTGGCGTTCCATAGGAGCAGGGTAAGGGAATGT
Organism: Triatoma infestans; assembly: GCA_011037195.1. Classification (NCBI taxonomy): domain Eukaryota; kingdom Metazoa; phylum Arthropoda; class Insecta; order Hemiptera; family Reduviidae; genus Triatoma; species Triatoma infestans. The sequence continues at coordinate 47,183 of JAAEAF010000949.1, forward strand.
TGGGTTAGGGACATTAGGCAGGCAGTTTGGGCAGAAGAGTATTGACGACAGTGGTGAGCAGGGAAATCAATGGAGTAATCAGGGATTTAAAGTCGTTAAGGAAGGGACTGAGGATGGTGGTAATATCACCAGTGGATGTTGTTACAAGGGGTGGAGGTGGAGGTGCTGACTTGGGCGGCGACTGGCCTGCTTCCACCTGAGCTGCATGTGTGGCCATATTTCTGGCACCGTTTGCATTGAACAATGCTGCGTTGTTTGTGCGGTTCCTCTACTTTGATGTGTGTGTAGCATAAGACCTCAACTTCGAAGATATCTTTATTATTAGGTTCGAGGTTGACAAAAAATAATGGGAGCGTTTGTTTTGTGACTGGGTGGATGACTGGAGCAATGTTTCTTACTTCATGGCCTAATTCGGAGAGCTCAGCTTTGATGAGGTCTGCTGGAGTCGTTTGGTGATGGTGGCGTATCACCACCCTATATGCTTTGTCCTCTTCTAGCTGGTATGTGTGGTATTGGGCATTTTGTTGCTTTAGATAACGGATGATAGTTCTGTAGTGCTCTGGTGTTGTGGTGTTGATAACTAAGTCGGATACTCGGGCTTTACAAACAAAGTTTCCTTTTCCGATTAGTAGTGTTAGAGCTGAACACAGGTCTGCGTACTTTGTTACTTGCTTAACATATATTGGTGGGGGCTTATTTTGGCGTTTAGGCTGTGCAGGGGTGGTCTCCATGTGGTCAGGAACTGGTGGAAGGAATGGGTGCTGGGATATCAGCTGGCTTGGTAGCTAAAGCTTGTTTCTTGGCATTAGCTCTAGTAACAACTTTTGAGGCGGCTAATTGTTTTTTATATTTTTTTGGCGAGTTACCAGTAGTGCTTGGTCTTTTGTTTTTATTAAGATGTTGCTTCGATGATGTGGTGGACTCATTGTCCGAAAGCTTTCAACACATGTGAAGTCGTGACCCATGGTTATTGCTACTTTCCATTAGGAAGAATTTAAAAAATAAAAAAAAAATAAAAAGAAAAAAATTTACAAAAGAAAAAATAAATAAAAATAATAATAAATAAAAGAAATAAAGTCAGTACTAGAAGAGAAATAAGTAGAAAGAGACAGAGAAAGAAAAAAAAAAAGCTTAAATTTAAATAGTCGTCGTATTCTAACTGAGAGAAAGAGAAGAGAATTATGTACAAGAGAGAACTATATACAGGTAATATTTACAATAATATACACAAGAACAGTGGTCAGCATTGTGCGTTAGTATGCTGCTAAATACACAATAGGAACTTTTAAATTACCTTTAACCCCAACAGGCAATAATGTACTTAACCAATTAAGGGTTTCAGTCACTTTTTCGTAAATTTCGTGAGTTTGTGTAGTTAATAACTCACTGCACTCTCACTATCAGAAAGGCCGCATTTAGCACTACAATTTGAGTCTAGTTTACAGTACGCAATCCACAAAAACACTAGGAATTTTATGAAAAAACGCAGAGCGATCTTCACAGTATGACTGTCAGAATACGACTACACAATTTTTAAAATCAGAAAACCATTTTTTATTTTTTATTTTTTTTAAATTGCAAAAACAAAATTCTATACATCAAGAAATTATCAAAACAAGTTTTGGATCGATAAAATATGAAAGTATATAAAAATATATGTATAAAAAAAAAAATTTTTTTTGTACTCGTATTTTGAATTTTTTATCTTTTTGTAAATGCCTGTTGATCAGCAAGATGAAAGCAGCGTTAAATAGAATTTTTTCCAAGTTGGTAGCAACAAAAATTTTTTTGGTTTTTAAGGCCCCCAATTTCGCGGCGACACTTTTTGCTGTCTTATGAAGCTTTAACTTTGTCTCTGATCCCCCTTTTTTTAACCACCTTTATCAGTCACATTTGGGATGTTTAAAAATTTTTACCCGCAAAATAAATCAAAGCAGAAGTAAGAATCTTACTTTTAAAACATTTTGAGGATGACTATCGATAGTTAATTTCCACTCAACTGCTTGGTCTCGATAGAATTGCGGCGATCTGGCAGCACAATTAGCTGCATAAGAGTGGACAGTTACCCTTTAACGTAATATAAATATAAAATATTGTAAAATTTTATATGAAATCTTTAAGATCCATAATGATCCGCCAATTTCAGTTTGAGTGGTATTTATTCCATAGAACTTTCATAGAATCAAATAAGATAAAGATGTTTAAGTTTACAGATAAATGCATTTTCGTATTACTCTTTTGCTACAGATAAAGTAAGCGCATGATACAAAAGAATACATCCCTGTGCTACTGTTGTCTCGTCACTAATTCACTTGTTATTTATAACAGGCTGCTATAATAGGTGGGCTAGTAGGGACCATAGTGTCAATATGGTTAAGTCTAGGAATACAGACAGCTATAGATTCTGGTAAAATTATTTACAGCACAAAAATCGTCAGTATCGAAGGTTGTTCTCAAAATATAACTAAACATCTAAATTTAAAGTTAGTATATCATCTTGTATTAATTTTCTGTTTATATTTATATTTTTGAAATATTTCAACAGAGGAAAAATAATATTTCAGCATGACAACAATGGGATATCGTGGTTATGTTCCAGTAACTTTCTCTGAAGATTTAGCATATCCTTATCGGATTTCCTTTCTTCTTATTATACCAATTGGATTTTTAGTTAGTGTTCTGGTTGGTTTTATTGTTACTTTATTTACATCAGCTGAAGTTTGTGTCGATGAAACTTTACTTATACCGCAACTGAAAAGGAAAAATTATACTACACGAACAGAAGAAGAAATGGAACAGCTAAATGTACCGAGTTAATACAGTGTAATTTAAAAAATTTAGACTTTATATTTAGAATTTATATTTTATTTTTAAATGGGTACCTTGCAAGTAATTAAAATTAATTACAACATTATATCAAAATCAATATATGTAACGAAAATTGAAAGAAAAATTATGGAAACAAATTAAATGCTTGCAGAACTGCTAGACATTAATTACATTATTCCTAAACATATGAAAATAATACTACAATATTTAACCTAGTCCACTATGAATTTCTTTTTAAAGAATTAAGCAATAAATACAAACTTTTAAATGATAACGAAAATATTTATTAATAAGAAAAGCAGATACAAATCAGTGCTATTTTTATAACAAACCAATGGTCATAAGACCTTCAGGTGAGCTCCACACTACTCAAAACATAATAAATAACGCATTAACCTTCATAAATAATTAAATTATTAAACAATTATAAGGAAGAA
>JAAEAF010000950.1:0-148317 GCA_011037195.1 Triatoma infestans
ACCATTTTTGCACAAATTTTTCTCATCCCCAATTCATTAGTCAAAATTTGATGAACGGTTGTGTGAGTCAATTCAACTCTTCGCCGATCATTCGGACTGTCAAACGACGATCTGAACGCACGAGATCGCGGATTCTGCCAACATTTTCGTCGGTTCTTGAAGATGAAGGCCTTCCGCTGCGAGGCTCGTCTTCAATTGATTCCCTTCCTTTTGCAAACGACTTAAACCACCTAAAAACCTGTGCTCTCGATAAAACATTGTCCCATAGGCCTGGCACAGTTTTTCAAACGTTTCCGTTGCACTGTGCCCAAGTCTGAAGCAAAACTTGATAGCACAACGTCGCTCGTAATTGATGTCACTCATTTTTAAAACGCAGTGAAAAAACCTTGCTCACAAAAAAAGTCACTACGGACAGTGCAACAACTCTAGCATTTTCAAATTTGCAGTGGACGTGTATCAGATGTTTACTTGCCCTACCACGCATGCGCTGCGTCTCCAGTGTTGCCAGATCGAACACTAGAAAATCAGTCTCATTACTTAATTTAGACACCTCTTATATATTAGAAGTATTGGTAATATTAGAATTTTAAGCAAATCCGCAAACTGAAAGTGCGATTTTACTATCGCTTAATTATAAAGTAAACAATTGATTTTAGGTAATTCTATAAAAAATGTTATGTAAAGTTCCAACTGCTATATCTGGAGGTTCGTTGTACATTATTTGCGCTTATTTTTTTGATTATAAGATCATAGTTCTTTATATGCTTAAGTTGGTAGTAGTCGCGTACTAATCCTGGCCATCTCTTAATATTTATGTTAGGACAAATCTTGATACATGGCTATTTAAACAGAGTATGTATAAATAAAGTTATTATAAAGTTACGGTTAAATATTTATTAGGATATCTATATATGTGAAAGAAATAATATAGAATCTAAAGAAAATATTATATTTCAATAAAATTTGTGGTATTCAAAAATCAGATCAATCCTACGTTAAATAAAAAAATCAAAATAAATATCAAATAAATATATTGACTAAAACATCAATTAAACAGCCAATAAATTTATCTCATAATGCTTAAGAACACAAATGTTTTAGTACACAATAAATATAAGAAATCATTTTAATAATACAAAAAATATCAGTAGTTCCTACTCCAGATAAACATTGGAGTTGAAATGTTTATAAAACTGACCACATTAGTTTAGAGAAATGAGGCCGATTTAAGTAAAGTGTATATATCTTATTTGGAATTGATCTTCGTGCATTCTGATCCAAAACACTCAAGTTTATGGCAGATAAATATTGGGTTACCATTATTTGGTTATAGACAGTAGTCGAGGCTTAACCAAACCAAAAATCTGAATATGTTGAACTTTCGTCTACAACATAGTATGTGTTAAATTTTGAGGACACCAAATCATTGCCCAAATAAACAATTACGACAATGTCCTAAGAATGGCGGGAGAAAATGAGAAAGGGAAAACTGTTCAAAATAGGACACCATCTAAGCAGAACATGGCCGGCTTTGCTCATGTAAAGGAAAGAAAAAACAAAAGTAAAAATAATAACCGATTTTTGGAAGCAAAACCAGGCTACAATTTTGTGGCAGGAAGACAGCCGGATAGGAGGCAAGTGAGGGCATGGACCGAAAAACTAAGCACCATCCACTACCTACAGACAGAGTAAAGTTAGAGACCCCATCATCCACGTCTATCATGATTCTTTCTGAGTGCTCCATTCTAATTCATACAAGGTGACACGACCCTGAAGAAGCTCATTGTCGTATGGGCGAAAAATCGCATTACAGCGACAAACTGACTCGGTCTCACACCGAGTGAGTTAAGGAACATGAGTGTTCTTTTGTAATTATTCAATTATATATAAGCGAATACAGTACAACTCTATTCGCAATCACTAAATTTATATGGCTTCTCGCCTGTATTTGTTCGCATATTCTTTTACGAACCCCCGGATTGTACACAACTGAAATGACATTCACTACATTTATATGGCTTTTCACCTGTATGAGTTCGCATATGCTTTTTCGAACCCCCGGATTGTACACAACTGAAATGACATTTACTACATCTATATGGCTTCTCGCCTGTATTTGTTCGCATATGTTGTTTCAATATTCTGGATCTAGAACAACTATAATCGCACACAAATTTATATGGCTACTCGTCTGTATGTGTTCGCATATGGCCTTTGAAAGTTTCCGAATTGTTACTACTGCATACAGGAATGGTTCTGATGGACATGCAAAAACTATTCGATACTGTTTGGCATACAGGCATTGTCTACCGGCTACTGGTATATAATTTTCCAAAATATTTAATAAAAACAGTACATTCATTTATATCAAAGGGAATTCTGTACTTCCTTCAATTCTAACTTATCACTGCCCCTACATGCTTCTTCTGGTGTTCCCCAGGGATCTATAATAAGACCGGCACTATTTATCATATGTTTTAATCCAATGTCTATCTTCAGCGAAGTAAAGTTAGCTTTATATGCTGACGATATTGCTATCTACACCTCTCCTGGAGACTAGATGCAGTAGTCAATCGAATAAATAAAGCTATAGGGGACATCAGTAAATTTTGCAACAGATAGAAAATAAAATCCATAATTTCAAAACAGAAGCAAATCTTTTTACAAAGCGTAGGGGCCTGTGTTGTATAGCCAAGTTAACAATTGTGGAGAGATCGGGTCCAGGGCGAATACTGTCATATCTGGGAGTGTCTCTGGTTAGAAAGTTAACTTTTACCTCTCATGTAAAAGATAAAGTCAATTGAGTCAAGTTAGCGATACGTATGCTGTTTCCTCTATTGTGTGGGGAGACCAAATTGACACAAATAGCACTAAGGTCATTGTATTAGGCCAATGCTAATTTATGCCTCTCCATCATGGAGCTTGACGTGCTCAACCAATGTAGCCTCTTTACAAATTATATAGAATATGTTCCTGCTACTGGCCATCAATTCCCCTAATTATACACGAAAATCAGATCTCCACTTGTCCACTAACGTAGACTACGAGAAGATTAATTCAAAAGTTTGCCGTAAATTTTTGTCTTAGATGCCCAACCAGCAAGAACGACCTGTGTAGAGGTATCGGAGACTATGACGTGGGAGGTGTTTACAGACACAGGAGAGTTAAGCACACTGTGTAGTAAACATGTCTTGAAAGTTTAGGATTTCTACATGTATTTTTCCCTTAATTACTAAGAAAAACTTTTAATTTAATTTTTAATGTTTACTTCAGATTGTAGGTTGTAGTTATGTACTGAAACTCCATGTACATAAAATGTATTGTAGGATTGCTGCCTATTTTATCCACCCCTTTTTCTCGGTAATTATTGATGTTAGATAAAAATTTCAAATCATAACCCCCTTTGTGTTTGGAATAGTATCTAATGATGTAAAAATTAAAAATTGTGAGGCTTACATGGAGGTTACAGTAACCATCTTTTTTTTTCGAATGGGAACCCCTTTTTTTATTATGAATTCTAAAAGTACTTTTTTTTGTGAGAAAAATTAAAATTGCTTTTGTAGTTCCCAAGTTTTCAATTTTTGAACGAAAAAAAACTTTTTTTTACTCCTGACAGTTGGCAATCTTCGGCCTCCTCACATACGACTCATGAGTACGCCTGCACGCATTAACAACCCTTTTTGTAGCTGCTCAACGCTTTTTGCTGGCTTCAAATTAGAATATACCATGTCTTTTAAAGCGTACAAAAGATAATAATCTCGAGGGGAAGGGTCCGGGGATCTCAGGGACCAGCTTATCTCAAAAAATAAAGGGAGTTATGATTTGAAATTTTTTTCCCATCTTCTATAATTACCGAAAAAAAAGAGGTGGACTTAGCCCGGACACCCTATATGTATATGTAAACTGATAATAATAAATTTCTATTCTTCTTCTTCTTCTGAATTCGTGTCGTCACGAACAGAACACTGACAGAAACCATGGTAGTTCAGAAGTAAGGCCCGCTATTCTGCCATCTTGGCCGTAGGTTGTGAGCGATGCTTAATTCCTCCTTCAGGCGTGACAAAACAAAAAGCCTGCTCTTTCAGAGCATACGTCCGCACCAGGATTCGTTAAATTTTGAAGACACCACAGTACTTTCCCAATTAACAATTATTAGGCTTATAACGTAAGACAAGAGATGGAAATTGAGAAGGAAGAAAACTGTTTAAAGTAGGACTCCACCTATTCAAAACATGGCTGACCCTCCTCATGAAAAAAAAAGAAAAAGCAAAATAAACAGTTTCACGAAGCAAACTTGCGGGATGGGAGACATGGGCCGGGCAACCGTTGGCATGGAAAGAAAAATTAAGTCCCTACATACAGTCAAGATAGCGGAGGAAAGGACCCCATCCCTGGTCGTATCATTCATTTTATCTCAGTGCCCCATTTGAATTCATTCAACGTGACACAACCCTGAAGAACACAACCACTGTCACGGTCTATACTCCAAAACTTAAGTGCGTTTTTGTAATTATATATTAGCAAATGGAGTCTCACCCAATCCCATTCAGTACATGTATGTGGCTTCTCACCAGTATGTATTCGCAGATCAAACCTCCAGATTGTTTACTACTGAAATCACCTTACCTACATTTATACGGCATCTCGGCTCTACTTCTTCGCATACGCTTAGTCAAACTTTCGGACTGAATACAACTGAAATCTTATTCTCTACATTTTTATGGACATTCGACTGTATGAGTTCGGATAATACGTCGTTAAATGTCCAGATTGTGAATAACTATATCGCACTCACAACATTTATGTGGCTACGCGCCTGTATGTGTTCGCATATGTTCTTTTAATGTTCCGAATCGTGACCAACTATAATCACATTCACTACATTTATACGGCTTCTCGCCAGTGTGTGTTCGCTTATGTCTCTTCAAATGTCCACAGTGCGTAAAACTGAAATCACATTCATTACATTTATATGGCTTCTCGCCTATATGTGTTCGCATATGGTACTTGAGATTTCCGGATTGTATACAACTGAAATCACATTCACTACATTTATACGGTTTCTCTCCAGTATGTATTCGCATATGTCTCTTCAAATGTCCACTGTGTGTAAAACTGAAATCACATTCATTACATTTATATGGCTTCTCGCCCGTATGTGTTCGCATATGGTTCTTGAGATTTCCGGATTGTCTACAACTGAAATCACATTCACTACATTTATAAGGTTTCTCGCCTGTATGGGTTCGCATATGTTTTTTCAAATGTCCAGATTCTATAAAACTGAAATCGCATTCACTACATTTATATGGCTTCTCACCTGTATGTATTCGCAAATGTTTTTTCAAATTTCCAGATTCTGTACAACTGTAATCACATTCACTACATTTATACGGCTTCTCGCCTGTATGTGTTCGCATATGTGTTTTCAAATGTCCAGACTGTGTAAAACTGAAATCACATTCACTACATTTATACGGCTTCTCGCCTGTATGTGTTCGCATATGGTTCTTAAAATGTCCGGGTTGTGTAAAACTAAAATCACATTCATTACATTTATACGGCTTCTCGCCTGTATGTATTCGCATATGTCTTTTCAAATTTCCAGAATCTGTACAACTGTAATCACATTCACTACATTTATACGGCTTCTCGGCTGTATGTTTTTGCATGTGCATTTTAATACACCGGATTGCTTACATCTTAAATCACGTTCACTAAATTTCTATGGCTCATTGCCAGTATGAGTTAGTTAGCATATGAGTTTTCAAATGACTGGCTCTACTAGCAGTGGAATTCTATTCACTACATTGGGTAACGGTCACCTCATTTGTATCTCCAGGATGTATGTGCATTCAAAGGTATGTACGCCATGCACTATAATCATATTCTCAACATTTATACTTCTCGCCAGTATACGTTAAATCAAATGTACTGCTTGATACTAATTCGTACAAGTATTATCACCACTTTTGTGTAACTTCTCATCACTGAATGGTATATAATATCACTTCTTCGTCATTTATGACTGCCTGCATTCATATTAGCAAAATTTATTATGTATACTTTTTTCCTCTGTGTACTTAGTGTTTTTTATTTCAGTAGTGATGTGTATATTCATCAGTTTTTTGAGAATCTATTTAAATTGCTTTGTGCTAATTCCTCTTGGTATCAGTTTCAACTTCTTGGAAAATATTTAAAATGATTCAATATTTATGCCTGGCCGAAAAATTCACACTTTGCCCAAGGAACGTCAAATCTGGAACAATAAAGTAAAGTAGTGATGTTAATTAACTTTATATTTTAAATAATTAAGATATTATTTAAATAATTAAGTTTAAATAATTAAACATTTAAGATTATGAGATACGAATTAATTTACTTTTATATATATTTAAATCAGGGCTGTTCAAAACTTTCTGTATTTATTCATTATTATTAATTTTATATAACCCAAACTATAAAACATCGCCAACTTGTAATATGGTGATGTTACACCCATATAATGAACCAAGTGTTGTTCATTATCACATTTTGCTAAGTACCGGACACAATGAAATATGATTTATCATCACTTCTTACCAAAACCAGACTTCGAATTGGCCTTACAATGTTAACTCACGGGCATCTGTTCATAAGAGAAAGATAGCCAATATGCGAGGTTTGTTATTCATCGATAACTGTATTACATATTTATATTGCTTGAATGTACTAAGTATTCAACTGTAAGAGCTAACTTAGGAACACCTGATACGTTACAGGATGTTATAGTTGATAATTTATATAGCGTAAATAACACATCTTGCAGTTTTTTAAAGCAGACTGGTTTATTTCAGTCCTTGCAATAAAATTAAATAAATAGGAATTTTATCTAAAATAGTTAATTGTTGTGTATACAGGGTGTTTCAGGGTTAAGTAGCCAAACTGAAAATATGAACTAAGGACCTCAAAACAAGAAAAAAATTTCCTATGGTGATATGTCCGCAAACGCTTTGTTTAGGAGATATTCGCACCTAAAGATTTTCATTGTTATGAATTATTTAGGCATAGTAAATAAATACAACTTATTTTATTTGTTCCAACTACTTTATTTATTAAATGTAAACATTAACATTCATATTAAAAGTGATTTCCTTGAGCATTAAGACAGGCTCGGCATCTTTCTTCAACAGCAGCAGTGGCAGAACGGCACTGGATATGTGTGAGTGTTTCACAAGATTCAATTATCCTTCTTCGTAAAGAATTAGGTCATTGACCGGCCTTGCATTTTTGCTTAATGCCACCCCAAATAAAAAAATCCAGTGGTGTTAGATCGGGAGAGCGAGCAGGCCAAGCCACTGGTCCTGCCCGGCCAGTCCATTCATTGGGATGATTAACATTTAGCCATTGTCATGGACCTCTTCCGTAATGTGCAGAACAACCAACTAATTGAAACCACATGTTCCTTCTCAGTTTTAGTGGAATACCCTCAACTAAATCATAGTAATCATTATTAAGAAATTCCAAAAATGTGTCCGCATTGAGTTGAGGTGGTAAGAAATGCGGACCTATTAAAATATTGTCTATAATCCCCAACCACACATTGCAGTGAAACTCGTGCTGAAAATGATGCTGATGAATTGCATGGGGATTGTCATGCAACCAGAGATGATTATTTATCTGATTGAAGATACCTCTTCTTGTGAAGGTAGCTTCATCTGTCCAGAAAATTTCTCCTGAAAAGTGTGGATTGTGATCAGCCTGATTTAAATACCAATCTGAAAAATTTCTTCTTTGCCGTAAATCTTGCGGTAATAAATTTTGTACCCGTTGATAATGACGTCCATCTGCAATGAGAGTTCTCCACACTGTTATTTGGCGTAACATTTAATTCTGCTCCAGCTCTTCGTACACTGACAGATGGACTATCTTCAAAATATTGTATTATGGTCGCACTCCTTTCTTCATTTCGTCAAAGGGGCAAAAATACCATCAGCACGTGGTATAACAGCAAATGTACCAGTTTCTCTAAGACGTTGAAACGTAGAGCTAAAGATAGGCTTGTTTGTTAATCTTCTATTTGGAAGTCGCCTGGAATATTCACGACGGGCAACATTACCATCGCAAAAACCGTACACAAACACCATATCGGCATATTCAGCATTAGTATAAATAGAAGGCATAATGATGAGTACTCTGCGAAAGCCTCAAACAAACTGATAAATGTTATTGAGAGTTCCCAATGCTAATTCCAAATAGTATTAATCCTTAAGTCAAAAGTTTATGTACAGTTAGGGAGACAAGGTCATATTAGTATTCTATCTAAATCCATCTCCTGAACAAAGCGTTTGCAGACACACCTTCATAGGAAATATTTTTGTTTTGTTTTGAGGTCCTTAGCTCATATTTTCAGTTTGGTCACTGCTGCTGCTGAAGTAAGATGCCGAGCCTGTCTTAATGCTCAAGAAAATCACTTTGAACAACATTTAATATGAATATTAATGTTTACATTTAATAAATAAAGTAGTTAGAACAAATAAATAATAAGTTCTATTTATTTACTACGCCTAAATAATTCATAACAATGAAAATCTTTAGGTGTGAATATCCCCTAAACAAAGCGTTTGCGGACATAGCACCAGAGGAAATTTTTTTCTTGTTTTGAGGTCCTTAGTTCAAATTTTCAGTTTGGCTACTTAACCCTGAAACACCCTGTATATCAGTTTTTTTTTTTTATTACAGAAGGTTAAGGTAAAAAGGAGTAGAGTAATATCAAGTACTCTACTCCATTTATGAAGATGTATGCTTGTGAAATGCGAATGACAGAATTGTCGGTTAAGTTTGTTTAGTGTAGAATGAAAACATTTATTAAGATGATTGTATGTATTAGCGAGCTATAAGGTACGTTATGTTATGAACAAAGGTGTGATTGGATGCAGGGAGCAATGCCGGTCAGGGGTGGCAACATCATTTGATTGTCAAAATGTCGCCTTTACTTGGAGTCACTGAATTTTCGGAAGGGAGCCGGAAGCCGGGATTGGCACCCTTGTGCAAATGGATGTGTGATTGTTTTAGTGAATAGTTTAGACAATATGGAAATTAAAAATACAGTCATATATTCATGCCAATAAAATAATCATGCAAATAAAAATATTCATGCAAATAAATATACTCGTATTAGTCCAGCAGTTGCGAAGAACCTTAGCCGTTGAGCATCTTAAAACTAATAAAAATAAATTAAAAAATCTGGTGTGAAACACTCACACAACTTCCTGTTACTCAAGTTCTCAAAATTATAATTGACAAATGTTATAGTTTGTGTACCAAATTTAACGAAATTCGTCGAAAAACAGTTCAGTAAAAGCGCACTTCAGGTTTACTAATTTTCTTAAAAGTCGAAATTTTGGCCGTCTATTTATTTCTAATTAATTTTGTTTGGATGATAGAATTGTATAATCAACTATGATTGCAAATTAGAGAATGCTGTAACCTCCTCCCCTAAAAGTGCCCTTAAATGAATTTTCCCACAGAAATGTTTTAAATAAAAGATGTAGATCATTGCATGTTTGGTTTATATATGATGTTTCAAGAAAATCGCCGGAGCCATTTTTGAGAAAATCGTGAAAAAGTGAAGAAATCATTAGTAAAGTGTTAAAATAAACGCCATTCCGGTTATCCGATTTTTTTTTACTCGAAATTTCAACAACATATTTAATTCTAATGAACATTATTAAGAAGGCAGAATTGTCTAATAAACTGAAATAGCACTTTAGATGAAAACGTAACCCCACCCCTCCCCCGGAAGTGCCCTTAAATGAATTTTCCTTGAGAAATGTTTCAAATAAAGCTTGTAGCTCTTTGTATATGTAGTTGATACACCAAGTTTAAAAAAATCGTCGGAGCCATTTTTGAGAAAATCGCAAAAACGTAAAAAAATCAACTAGTAAAGTGGTACTTCCGGCTGAGGAATTTTGACAGATAGCGTAGTCCTGATCCCATGGTGATATCTAAACGGAATATTAAGTGTCAACTTTCGACGGTTTTTCTTTTTTGAGCTATGCTGTTCACATACATACATACACACACACACACACACACACACACACAAACACACACCATTTGCTAAAAACCACTCTTTTGGACTCAGGGGACCTCAAAATGGATATTTCGGGTGAAAACTCGATATCGAAAATTTGACTCGATGACACAATACTTTCTCCTACTAGGAGGAAAAGAAAGTAAAATAGAAATGGGTTAATTATTAATAACTATTAATTAAGTTAATATATCTTTTATGGATGGGTCTTGTTAATGGTCCAGTCCTTGCCTCTAAAAAATCCTCTGGAAAATCTGTAATTCTCCAATGAACCTCACTATCCATAATGACTTGAATTATCCCATTTCTTCTAGAGCTAGGAAAATTTCGTTGGGAGAGCTAGAAATTATTTTCCTGCAATAATACTTTGCAAAACTATTATTTTCCAACTTGTTATCGTTGCAAGGAAACATGTTACACTTTCCTTCCAAAATATGTAATATCTTTTACCACTTTCTGTTCAATTCCTCTGCTGCCGAAGCTAGTAATTCGTTGCTGTTAATTTCCTCTCAGTCAAAGTAGTTTTAATCCGGTTCTACAGTTAGACAAAAACATAAACAAACGAGTTTACTCAATAGGAAATAGTCAATAAGAGAATTAACTTTACCAGAAAGTTCCAATTGCTTGTATCACCTGATAATAATAACAATCAAAAATTGATCAAATCTCAGGGCTAAATTACAATAATGTAAGAAAATTATATTTTTTCTTACTTAATTTCAAACAAATAACTAATTAGCTAACTAAATAAATAATTAATAATCAATAACGTTTAAATTTAATTTGGATACCCTACTAAGAAGCGACTGTTATGTAGGCAATAACTTAGAATAGTATTATTACAATTAAATATCAATGGAATACATTTCAAAATACAATGTCCATGCATAACTTAAGAAAATTCTTTTTTATTCAAGGAAACCATCATTCCTTTTCATTTGGAAATAAATAGCATTTTTTGGCTTAGATCTCCTATAACCTTCCTCTTTAAAAACTCGAAAAGTAATGTATACACTGGCCTTTCCAACTTAAAATAATGGTTTATTTGTAATAGGTTCTTTTTCTTCACAGAAACACCAATCTTTTATGTTGAATATGTGGATGGATCCGCAATGCTGGATAACATCTGGTATTTTATCCGTCGTAGCATGCATATTTATGTTCTTACTAACCGGTTTCAGATTTTCATCCATCGTCAGAGCAAATTAACCAAGTTCGTGTAGAGAGTTCACTTTAACGTAATGAACTCTCTACACGAACTTGGTTAATTTGCTCTGACGATGGATGAAAATCCGAAACCGGTCAGCAAGAACATAAATATGCATGCTTACGACGGATAAAATACCAGATACCAATCTTTTATTTTCATTTTTTATTTTTATTTTATTTTTATAATAAATCTGGATGTTTCGGCGTCTAATAATGCCATTTTCAAGAATTGATATGATTCATTAAAAAACAGCCTTCAGTACAAAATAACCATATAATTTCAATCAAATTATATCTAAATTCTTAAATTAAAAAATTAATCCAGCACATGGCATCTTAACCTTAAAAATTACAGTTTAATCATTAAAAACTTGTTAATTTAAAATAATAACCATCACTCTCGTATTCTCTTATACATAAACTTTTGAGTTATACTAAAAAAAAAAATGATGAGTTAATATATTATTGAGGTACATATCAATGGTTCATACATGGTTCATATATATATATATGAATCATGTCAACATTAAAAAATGGCGTAATTAGACGCCGAAACGTCGGGATTTATTATAAAAATAAAATAAACTAATAGAAAAAAAAAAAATGAAGGAAAAAGACTGTTGTTTCTGTGAAGTATAAATAAACATGATAAGGTTCCTCTATCTAAGAAAACGAATATTCAATTCTTAGGCGTTCATTGCAGTATTAGATTAGATTGAAAACAAGATCTCATTACATTGCGACCTGCATTGAGAAGTCCATTGCGGTTTTCCCTCAGCTTATATAGTACATCCTACAGCTTCGCCCATTTAATTAGGCCAAGCAAAGTTGAAACTGGCTCCGCCATGAAGCTCGCGGCTTCGGGAAATTGCAAAATAGAATCCGAAGAATTTTTTAGCGGTTTTGGGTTAACATTTGAATGAGTCTTTAATTTTTGTATGCCTACCATTCCAATATTACAACACTATAATAATATACTACAATACTTTTGGTACAAGAGGTTTTTTGATGTAACAATATTTGTTAGCAATACTAAACCAGTTGGAGCGGGTGTTGGTGTAGTGGTTATGAGCATGGGCTAGTAAGTGGGAGGTCCCTAGTTCGAGTCCCGAGTATAAGTGCTAAATGTTATATTGGTATCATAAATGTTAACGGAAAGGATGTGTATCCAGCTCCGACCACGAATCTAATGTAGGTAGTTGGACGTTAATTCCGTTAGAAAAAATAGGCATTACTTTACTTTTACGTTACTATACCAGTTTTTCTTTCTTAAAGCAGGGGGGGTATTTTGAATTGAACATGATTTTATTTTAGTATGTATTACTTTGTTTCCCATATAAGAAGAGGTTATTTTAATTAACTACAAGATAACCGGCTTTACTGATCAGATGTGCAGAACACACCAGGTAACTGAATTTGGCAGTGAAATGTTACTTCCAATTGACGGAAATTGATCGGGTCCGATGCTAGCAGTTAAAACTAATTATGAAGTTTGAACTTGCTGTAATTATGCTGCCACATTACATAAAAAAAACTCTGCCGCTGACCCACAAAATTACCGAGGAATTTCTATCTTAAACAGTATTTTAAAAATATTTAACAAAGTAATATGCAACCGATTGGTGAATTGGGTAGAAATGAAACATTTGATTCCTGATATTCAAGTGGGATTTAGAAAGGGCAAGGGTTGTCGTGACTGCATCTTTACGCTGATCTCAACTGTTAACATTGCATTAAGATTGAAAAAAAATAAAGTTATAGCCATATTCATCGATTTTAAAAGAGCCTTTGACTCTGTAAACCATGAAAAACTATGGCAGAAGCTTTATAGTTTAGGAATTGGTGGCAAAATGCTCCGCCTTTTGATTAATTTATATCAGGGAGCAACTTATACCATTTCTGATGAGACTACTAGCTGCGATATTCCAATATCGGAAGGAATCCTGCAAGGGGATACGACCAGCCCGATACTCTTCTCGTTATTTATGTCAGATCTAGAAGACTTTTACATCTAGAAATATTGAAGGCATTTCCTTAAATAGCTCCAGAGAACTGCTCGGCCTGCTTTACGCGGATGATCTGGTGATTCTGGCCAGAAATTGGATAGACGCACAGCACAAATTAAAGGTCTTAGAAGAATATTGCAAAGAGAACGGCCTAGCGGTCAACGTAGACAAGACTGTGGCAATTCCATTTTGTAAGGATGGCCGTCCGGGCCGAGGAATGCAACTCATTTATGACGATCAACCTCTTAAGATAATGAATACCTTTACATATTTAGAAGTCCTACTGTCCTCATCGGGTAAGTTCCAGCAAGCAAGTAAACATTTTCTGACGAAGGCTACAATGGCTAACTCAGTCGTGAGGAGTACTTTGGCTAAAAGTAAATCCGATGTTTGGGCGACTAAAACTCAATTATTTACATCTATTTCTGAAGCTACCCTTCTATACGCCCCACCTTACGCTGATCTAGTCGAGAAGGCACAACTGTCGTTTTTTAAATCTATACTGCATTTACCTAGAAATACACCTAATTACCTTGTTAGACTTGAAACGGGCCAAATTCATCTTAAATTTAAAATATTCAAGAGAATGCTGAACTGGTGGCAGAAACTACTAAGTATGGACCCTAAAATTTGTTACGTGAGACAAAGAGAATTGTTGGATAAAATGGATATGCCCTATAATTGGTGCCTACGTAATTATCTTATCACGATTGATGTCGCAAGATTTAGGGATCATCAATAGGAACTATAAAAATATGTTGGAAAAAATGGAGAACCACCTACTCAGTAAAGACGTGGATGCTGCAATTTCTAGCTCTTTTAATATGTTTTATAGATCCTATAGCTCATTTGGTAACGGTGAAAATTACTTAAAAACGAAAAACCATATCAACAAACTGAGAATTATATCTCAATTACGCCTCTCTGGAAAATACACTGATCGTTTAAATTACGCAAACTACACTGTTAAATTTCTCCCAGATTCTGCCTGCCCGCTTTGTAATGACGACAAAGATAACATGCTACACTTCCTCATTACCTGCCCGGTCCTCAGTGTATACAGAGTTAAATTTATTAATAAATACATATTTGATAATAACAACCTCACGGATAAAATAATGAACTTACTCACTATTAATGACAATGATGACGAGAAAATAAACAATATTTTTATATTTGTAACTTATAGCCTAAAATTTAGAAAAGCTATTTTATAGTGAAATTTCCCTTGCTTGCCTTATCTCATAACTGTGTTACGTTTATAAAAGATTCACTAAAAAAAGAAAGAGAGAGAGAGAAAAAAAAACGCATCAAAGAAATTATTGCACACGTGTATAGATATACATACATATTATGTATAGCTTTGTATGTGTGTATAATAATTATTAATATAGTAATTATTGATAACTACTTGCTACATTACATATTTTTAAATTAAGTTTATTCTGAAGAGTGTTTAATTTACTTTGCTACTGAATATATATAGTGATTCTTTGTTTTTTCTTCTTTCTATCAAGATGTTTTTCTATATGTTAATTTTATGTTTTGTTTATCAAATTAATATAACCATATGCCCTGTATTTTGTAATACAAGTAAGGTCAACCCTTGCAATGGATTGTATCTCTATATGCAATAAAGATTTCATTTCATTATCCTGCCACATTCCCTTACTTCTAGTAAGGAGGAAGTATTGTGTTTCACTGGAAATACATATTCCGAAGTTTCCTGAGAACGAAAAAATGTCTTTAGGGAATGAATGTGTGTTTTGTGATTCGGGAATCAGGAGTCGGTTGTATATTATTTGCACTTTTTTTTTTTTTATTATATGCTTCATTATATAGCTTATATGCATTATATTCATTATATGCTTGGGTTAGTAGTAGTCGCGTAATAATTCTGATATTTATGTTAGGATACATCTTGAAATTTAAAGAAATTTCTTTTGTACTGCAATTGTATCAGAAAGTATGCTTATTTCTATTAAGTATATATATATATATATACTTATATATATATATAAGGTTATTATAAAATTTAGGAAATATTTAGATAGATAGATAGATAATACTTTATTTTAGTGGAGTGCTTAAAAAAAATAACTTTATAATTATTATACAACAATGGAATAGATCCGTCTGCTGGAGGTCGGTAAATACAAAATGCATCATCAACGGTATTGTTATAAAGAAAACAATGACAATTATAATTTAATTAAAAAATAAAATAGAAACTAAATATTGTTTAATGAAATGAAAATATAAAAGAAAGAGAACTGGCAACTTGATAAATTACAGTTGAAAATGAATGAATTTTTCAAAATTAAAATTACAAATATACAAAGAAAACAGAAGTGTCAGTTGCTGGAGTGGAAGTATAATTCTTGTGTAAACTGTTGGCATAAAACCAGTCATGACGTGCATATTTAATAACTTGAATATCACAGCTATACAAAAGAGATATAAGGTGGAATTTTATTAGAATGCGTTGTCCAAAATATAGGAGGCGAATTTTTATAAGAATTGAACATTCTGCCATAAAATGAACCACGTCCTCCTTAGCACGAAGTTACACAAGGAACAGAGGTCAATCTCTCTCTCAATGCGAGGAACACAATTTAGATACAATAACTCTCCCCTAATTCTAAATAGCCAATGCAACTCTTTCAACTTTGGTAGGCAGGTATTATTAGAAACTAGCCTGAAAGCATTAAAATAGTAAACATTAAATCCAAGGAATTGTAGAATAAAAACTGATTAGTTGAATTGGGCCGCTCCAGGTACTCTTCTGGATAACTTGATCTGATATTAGAAAGGATGCGAGATTAGAAAGTTCTTCCCAACAATGCAATATTGTCAATGGAGAAATGGAAAGAAGAGGAATATTTAGTGCATACTGATTTTCATTCTTAGGACCACAGAGCATTACGACTGATAACCTCAAGCGCTGTAATCTTAGGATATCTGTAGTTGGGGTATTTCAGGATTTAAGAACATAATTGAAATGAAGTTTGAGGATGTATATCAGCAATGGATCAACCGAATTCTCCAAATAGAGCATATAATTTGGAGTATAGTATAGCAAATAATTTTCTTATAAAGAAACGTTGGATTTTTTCAATTTGCTCGTATCTCCTATATCCCCACCACCTGGCAAGCATAACAGAGTATAGAACGGCACACCGCATTAAAAACGTAAAGTTTCGCTGGTAGTGGAACCAAGTCTTGACAAACAAAGTCTGACTAAATACGGTTGAGGGCAAATCTAGTGGAAGAAATATTTTGTCCCAATATGGGAAGTTAATGAAAGTCGAGAACTCAGTGTAACATCGAGGTACTTATAATCCATTAACTACTTCAAGAGGGATACCTTTGTAAAACCATTTTTCTCTAGAAACCCCTTCCAACAACCATTATCTTGGACTTGTTCAAATTGACTGTTAGGTTCCACAAGTCACAATAATCTGCTAGAATGATTATGTTACTCTGCAGGCTAGAAGCATTATCAGAAACAAAGAAAGAACCTGTACGTGTTCGCAAATGGTTCCTCAAATTTCCGAATAGTATACAACTGAAATCACATCCACTACATTTATACGGCTTCTCGCCTGTATGTGTATTAGCCTTTTTAACCCATCGGGTTCTTACCTACTGAAATCACATTCACTACATTGATACGGCTTTTCGCCGGTATGTGTTGACATATGCATTTTAAGAACTCCAGCTTACGTCTGAAATCACATTCATTATATTTCTATGGCTCCCTGCCAGTATGTTTTCAAGTGACTGGCTCTACTAGCGGTGGAGTACCATTCACTGCATTTGCATGTTTCTCCATACCATGCGTAAGCAAATATAATCCAAATTTCTTAATGTTCGCATTCAATGAGTTTGTGGCTTTCTGCCAGTATATTCAAATGTAAGTATGCGATGCACTATAATCACACTCTCAAAATTTATATTTCTTGCCAGGATATGTGATTTCAAAAGTATTTTCGATACTACTCTCGCACAACTACAATATACAATACTACGTTTGTATAAGTTCTCATTTCTAAATAGTATTACTATATGCCCTCTTCGTCATAGTTTACTGTCTGCACAATATTTAAAATTCATTTCAGCAAGGTGGACTTTTTACTTTCTCTTACTCCTAGTAAAAGGAAGCATTGTAATCGTGTCAAATTTTCGATATGGCCTTTTCACCAGAAATATCCGTTTTAAGGTCCCCTGAGTCCAAAAAAGTAGTTTTTAGCAAATGGTGTGTTCGTGTGTATATGTGAACAGCTAGCTCCAAAACAAAAAAACCGTAGAAAGTTGAAACTTGATATTCCGTTTAAGTCACAATGGGATCTGACAGTATGTTATCTGCCAATATTCCTCTCAACCAGAAGTACCACTTTACTTCAGAGACATTTTCCGTGGTAGCCTGCTCCATTTTGTGGTCATCCACCGGTTTCGGGCATTGACCCATCTTTAGGATGCGCTTACCAGACAGTGTGATAACACAGACTTGCACGGCGCAAATTCAGTTTTGTATAAAACTGAATTTGCGCCGTGCAAGTCTGTGTCCCACTTTACGTCTGTGTCCCACTTTAAGTCTGTGTCCCACTTGTGTACCACTTTACTTCAGAGACATTTTCCGTGGTAGCCTGCTCCATTTTGTGGTCATCCACCGGTTTCGGGCATTGACCCATCTTTAGGATGCGCTTACCAGACAGTGTGATAACACAGACTTGCACGGCGCAAATTCAGTTTTGAAATCACATATCCTGGCAAGAAATATAAATTTTGAGAGTGTGATTATAGTGCATCGCATACTTACATTTGAATGTACTGGCAGAAAGCCACAAACTCATTGAATGCGAACATTAAGAAATTTGTATTATATTTTCTTACGCATGGTATGGAGAAACAAGCAAATGCAGTGAATGGTATTCCACAACATACTGGCAGGGAGCCATAGAAATATAATGAATGTGATTTCAGTAGGAAAGAACCCGATGGGTTAAAAAGGCTAATACACATACAGGCGAGAAGCCGTATAAATGTAGTGGATGTGATTTCAGTTGTATACTATTCGGAAATTTGAGGAACCATTTGCGAACACGTACAGGTTCTTTCTTTGTTTCTGATAATGCTTCTAGCCTGCAGAGTAACATAATCATTCTAGCAGATTATTGTGACTTGTGGAACCTAACAGTCAATTTGAACTAGTCCAAGATAATGGTTGTTGGAAGGGGTGGCAAACTGGTTTCTAGAGAAAAATGGTTTTACAAAGGTATCCCTCTTGAAGTAGTTAATGGATTATAAGTACCTCGATGTTACACTGAGTTCTCGACTTTCATTAACTTCCCATTTGGGACAAAATATTTCTTCCACTAGATTTGCCCTCAACCGTATTTAGTCAGACTTTGTTTGTCAAGACTTGGTTCCACTACCAGCGAAACTTTACGTTTTTAATGCGGTGTGCCGTTCTATACTCTGTTATGCTTGTCAGGTGGTGGGGATATAGGAGATACGAGCAAATTGAAAAAATCCAACGTTTCTTTATAAGAAAATTATTTGCTATACTATACTCCAAATTATATGCTCTATTTGGAGAATTCGGTTGATCCATTGCTGATCCTCAAGCTACATTTCAATTATGTTCTTAAATCCTGAAATACCCCAACTACAGATATCCTAAGATTACAGCGCTTGAGGTTATCAGTCGTAATGCTCTGTGGTCCTAAGAATGAAAATCATTATGCACTAAATATTCTTCTTCTTTCCATTTCTCCTTTGACAATATTGCATTGTTGGGAAGAACTTTCTAATCTCGCATCCTTTCTAATATCAGATCAAGTCTTTAATGCTTTCCAGCTCTGAGAAACCAACCACCAAAACTACCGCTTGTTTTTTTTTTTTTTTTTACTTTTATGCGATTTTCTCAAAAATGGTTCTGACGATTTTCTTCAAACATGGTGTATAAATCACACAAACAATGAGCTACAACTTATTTGAAACATTTCTCTAGGAAAATTCATTTAAGGGCACTTTTGCGGGAGGAGTGGGGTTACAGCTTCCTCTAAAGTGCTATTTCAGTTCAATACAATTCTGACATCTAAATCAATTTTAATAAGAATTAAATGTGTTATTGAAATTCCGAGTTTGAAAAAAAACAGATGACCGGAAGTGCGTTTACTTTACAACTTTACTAAATGATTTTTTTCACTTATTCTCGATTTTTTTCATAAATGGCTATAACGATTTTCTTAAAACTTCGTATGTAAACTAAACATACAAAGATCTACCTACACCTTTTATATAATGAAACATTTTTCTGGGAAAATTCTTTTAAGGGCACTTTTAGGGGAGGGGTGGGATTATGTTTTCTCTAGTGTGCTAACATAGTTGATTGTACAATTCTATCATCCAAACAAAATTAAAGAAAAATAAATTCATTTATTAAAATATAAAATTTAACAAATAAAATTTGGAGAAAATCGGCAAACTGGAAGTGCGATTTTACTATCGCTTTATTATAAAGTAAACAATTGATTTTAGGTAATTCTATAAAAAATGTTATGTAAAGTTCCATTTGCTGTACCAAGAGGTTCGGCTGCATATTATTTGCGCTTATTTTTTTTTTATGATCACATAATAATTCATTATATGCTTGAGTTGGTACTAGTGCCCTACTGCTTCAAGAGGCTTATACTAGTGCCCTACTGCATTTAAGGTATATGTTTCTCTAAAGTGATTATATAATTTTATCATCCAAACAAAATTAATTAAGAACTCCAGATGGCCGGAATTCCGAGTATCAAGAAAATTAGTAAACCGGAAGTACGGTTTTACTGAACAGTTCTTTGAGTTTTCGACGAATTTCATTAAATTTGATACACTAACTATAAAATTTGTCAGCCATAATTTTGAGAACTGAAGTAAGAGAAAGTTGTCTGACTGATTCACTCCAGATTTTTTCCTTTGTGTTCTTAGTATAATGTATTTTAGTAATGGTGTGTATAATCATCAGTATAGAGAGAATCTACTTACAATTGTTCTGTGCTAAATCATCTTAGTACTTAGTATCAGTTTCAACATCTTTCTAAAATATTTTAAATGCTTCAATATTCATGCCTAGCTGAAGAATATTCACACTTTGCCGAAGAACCGTCGAACCTGGAATAACAAAGTATTGTAGTGATGTTATTTAATTGAATATTTTAAATAATTCACAATTTAGTTTAAGAGATACGAATTAATTTACCTTTTTTATACATCCTCATAAATACTTGTAAATCACAAATTTAGGATATTGTTAGAGTCCTATCGGGTATTAAAAATTAATAGATAAAGCCGCGATTGAGACATTTTCCATGGTAGCCTGCCTCATTTTGTGGTCATCGACCGGTTTCGGGCGTTCCCCCATCTTCAGGATTCGTTTTTCAGTCAGTGTGACAACACAGACTTGCACAGAGCAAACTTAGTTTACACACTGACTGTTTTTAACTGTATTTAAAACTAAACTCTTAAACTAGTTCAAGGGATATGGTCAGCTGGGTGGGAAACGCGTGTTTGGGTTGTTAAAGGGCAAATTTTCCTTGCAATGGACACAAAACGTGGGTGTCTAATTTTTAAATTCTATTGTTGGAGTGAGATTTACTTTAGAATTAACTAACCAAAATAAAATATAAAATATATAAAATAAATTTAGATTAAATTAAATAACGATTTAAACTAACATCATTTAAAATTAAGCGATTTTTATAATTAATTTTTTTATAACTATGCATTCCAGTCATTATTTCATGTTTTTACACAACATTCACATACATCATACATCATCCAAGCAAATTTCTTCAAATACGCAAACAATTTTTTTTTTTTTAATATATATATATATATATATATATATATAACTAGTAGATTTAAAACTAAACCTAAAACCAAAATCCGTGTAAGAACTATTTGTTGCACGTATAATGTTTCTGGTAATTGCGTTTCTGTTGCTATTGTGGGAAGAATGTTTTTAAATAATGGTTCACCGGCAAATTTTGTCTGTTCTTTTATTAAGTTTTGTGTCTTGTGTTCATATATTTCGAGTTGTTCTACTATGTCAAGTCGTCGTCCTTTGTATTAGCTTCATCGTGGTTGTAATGTCATCGGGTTTGTGTTTGTTAGTCTTTAGGTGATTGAGATAATTTGAGTCAACTTTGTTGTATTGTATGATCTGATGTGTTTGGTAAATCGTTGCTTGATTTTTCTGCCGGTCTGCCCCACGTAAATGTTGTCACAGTCCGGGCATTTCAACTTGTAAACCTCACTGTTGTCATACACGTCAGTGAACTCGGTATGAGTGCGGATTTTGTGGCCTAATTTGTTGTTTGTTCGGAAAGATGTCTTAATGCCCAGTTTCTTGAAAAAATTTGTGACTTTGTACGTGTGGTTTCCAATATATGTGAATGTGGCGAATTTGTCTGCTGTTTCTTTGTCAGTCCTATTTCGGTGGTGTGGTTCGTTTTTGAAGAGTTTATTAACGATACTCGCATTGTACCCATTTTTCACAGCCATGTTGTAGATTGTCTGCAATTCTTGTCTGTGGTGAGGGGTGTGTATTTAAGTCTGTTCGTCAGATGTCTCAGTGCAGCTAATTTGTGTTGAGTAGATGGCTGGAATTGGGCGGTATGATAGCATCGCAGGTAGTTGGTTTTTTCTGTGTATTCCGAATTCCAGTTTATTGTAGTTTCTTGTGAATTTTACGTCTAAGAAGTTGAGGGTGTTAGTTTCTTTTCGTGCGTGAATTTTATTTTGTGGTTTATGTTGTTGTAATGTAATAATTTGTCTATGTCAGTGATATTTTCCAATATGAGGAAGGAATCATCCACGTTTCGTGCATAGAATATTAACCCGAACTCCTCTTGTGGTACGTAAGACTCTTCCATGTTTTGTATAAATATTTCTGATAGGATAGCTGATGTGGGGTGCCCTATTCCCAGTCCGTCAGTAGCGAGGTAGAATTTGTTGTTAAATCTAAAGTAGTTTTGTGTCGGTGTGGTTTGTACTAAGTTCGTGAGTTGGTGAACGAATTGCATGGATTCTTTTGGTTTCAACTTCTGTTTCATTATGTCCAGTGTGTCCGTGATTGGTATGGAGGTGTATAGGTTGGTAATATCGATGGATAACAAACGGGAATTTGGGGTGAGTCTTATATTCTGTGTTAATTGCATTAGGTGTTGTGTGTTTCCCATATTGTAAGTGTCGTTCAGTTTTACTTTGTTTTTTATTACTTTTGTCCGATACTGTGTCAATTTGTATGCTGGTGCAGTTGTGTAGTTTATGACGGGTCTGATGGGGATACTGGATTTGTGTATTTTTGGAAGTGCATTTAGAATGGGTGCTGTAGGTTCATGCAAGTATATTTGAAGGCTAAGCGGAGTAGTATTACTATTGTTGCGTTTTTTATAGCAGTAACACAGTTTTATAACCGTAACACAGACGGACAAGAAGAAAGAACTGCCGGTAGAATACGGAAAAAACTCAAAGATAATAACCTTATAGTTACAAAAGCCGACAAAGGGAACAGCACTGTAATAATGATACACGACGACTACATAAACAAAACACTAGAATTCAAAAAAAACAATACATATACACAACTCAAAAAGAACCCAACTAAAAACTTCCAACAAGTAAAAACTGCTATATGTTGTGTCCATTGTAAGGAAAATTTGCCCTTTAACAACCCAAACACGTGATTCCCACCCAGCTGCCCATACCCCTTGACCTAGTGTTTTAAATACAGTTAAAAACAGTCAGTGTGTAAACTAATTTTGCTCTGTGCAAGTGTGTGTAGTGACACTGTTTGAAAAACGCATTCTGAAGATGGGTGAACGCCCGAAACCGGTCGATGACCACAAAAGAAGCAGGCTACCACGGAAAATGTCTCTGCTGCTTTCCAGCTCTGCGGAACCAGCCACCACAACAAAGCCGCGATAGTTTGCAAGAACAAACAACAAAATTTCTAGCCATAAATCATTTTACTTTCATTTAATCATTTTACCAGAGGCTAAAAATTTTGAATCTCAGTAGACACAAATGTGGTGCAATTCAATTTCTACGAATTTGTTTACTAAGCGTTTGGAATGAATATTTCTGGGATCATTAGAATACCCTCAATAGAAGGCACGATTTGCTCATATAGTTATGAGCATCACTTGTACTTTGAAGATCCCTAAGTCCTTTGGAGCCCCGCAACTGGTAAAATTATATTTGTTTGAAAAATGTTAATACTAGATGATATAAGTGCTTACGATCTAATTTAATAACTAGACGTTAAAACCGACTGATTAAATCAAAATTATTATATTACTTTATAATTTAAAGGTGTACATTATTTAAAATGTTTCATGGCATAAATGTTAACGAACTGAAAATGTAGGTCGCTGAAAGCGATTTTCTATTAGAATGCAATGAGGACGCGTTAATTACTTCCAATGTGATAAGAAAACTAAAAATCATTTTACTGTAATATTATAACTCAACTTAACTAAAAATTATTTTACTTTATTATAGCTCTAAGTAAGACAATTTTGAACTCTTAAGCACCAAAAGGTGGGGTACAAGGTTCGCATCAAAGTCAACAAGAAAAATCTAATAAGAATAAATAGAAGCAACGTCTTTCCTACTAATACAATGAAATATATTTATATCAGGAAGGTGAAATATAAAGCAATGTTGTGAGTGTCAGGCATCAGATAGTTTGAATATAACGGTCTTGTTATGACAGAAAGGTGTACATTATTCAAAATGGTTCATGTTATGAGTATTAATGAACTGAAAATATAGGTTGCTAAAAGCGATTTTCCATTAGAATGCAATCAGGACGCGTTAATTACTTCCAATATTACGAATAACTAAAAATCATTTTACTGCAATATTATAACTCAATTTGCTCTCATTGTAAGGAAAAATACTACACTTTTCCTTCTTATTGCTACTCCTAAATATTTAATATCTCTTACCACTTTCTGTTTAATACTTCTGCTGTCGAAACTTGCCATTCGTTGGTCTGTGTTTTCGGCTGTTCCACAGCTGAACAAAATATAAACAATCGAGCATACTGTATGGGAAATGACAATAAAAAGAATCAGTTTACGGGAAAGTTCCCACTCCTTGGTTTTATATAATGATCACCTAATAATAATAACCAAAAAATAGATCAAATCTCAGTTCTAAATTAAAAATAAATGCCCTTGTTCATCGAGAACGTTTAATTTGGATACCCTACCTACTAACCAAGTATTACGTAGGCAATAATTTAACTGAGAAGAGAATTTTCACAATTAAATATTAATAGAACACACCTCAAAATACTATATCCATGCGTAAGTTAAGAAAAATCTTTAAATTCAAGGATTCATCATTCCCTTTCTTAACAAAATACACAACATATATTTCAGCTTCTAACTATTATAACCTCCTCCTCAAACACTTAAAGCAATGGGCACACGGCCTTTTCAACTTAAAATTACTCTCCAATGGAAATAAAATTAATATAATTCGTTGTTTATGGTTAGGCAAGTGAGCTTAGTATTATACATCCATTATTATTCTTTGAAATTATTTTACATTAAAAAACTAATAGATACTTTTTTTCTCAATAGTTTAATTTTGAAAAAATGTTTGTTTTACTCATCTTCAGTTTCTGCAGGAATATATGACAAATACACGTAAACTCCTAGTTCCACAAAGACATACAATACTTGCACGTAAATTCCGTTCACTAGTCACTTCGGTCTGCAATTAACCAAGAGCGGTTGAGTTTGACTAAAAGATACTCTTAGCTTAGCTAAGAACACTAACATTCAAATCGTAGGCGCCAATTAATTGCAAAATAGAATCTGAAAAATTTCTTACCAGTTTTGACAGGTTTTACAAGTTACAATACCTTTTTAGAATCATCTTTTGCTTATAATATTTTAACGGCAATTTCATAGCTTTCATCATTAAGGGGAACATTGAGATTATATCTAGCCTAACACTGTAGATCAGTGCTCTGCAACGTTTTCTTGTCCACGGCACAACAAAGTTATCCCCAATTTCGCTGCACACCAGAAGTAAATATGTGTGTGTACAAAATAGAATGCAAAATATTACTTTTTACTTTCTCTTACTCCTACTAATTGTGCCAAATTTTCGATATCGAATTTTCACTGGAAATATCCGTTTTATGTTCCCTCAAGCCCAAAAAAGTGGTTTTTCGCAAATGGTGTGTGTGTGTTTATGACTGTAGGTATGTGAACAGCATAACTCAAAAACGAAAAATCGCAGAAAGTTCAAAATTGTTATTCGGTTTTGCGTATTGCCCTTGAGCATTAAAACAGTGTATTGTGTTTTGCATGGCTCTGAAGATTTTTTCTTTTTTCTCTGGTTAACTGTTAGAAACTGAACCAAAATTTTGGTCAAGTTGGTGTCATTTTTTACGCTGAATTTTTTTTTTTTCCTACGTCATGACTCCTGCTATTTAGCCATTCAGTTTCGCGTGGCCCAGTATAAAAGAACTGGGCTGCGCTGGCGGTTGTTGTTGTTCGTTTAGTTGGATATGCAGGGGGCACGTGAGAATAATCTCGGACGCGAACAAGTGCACTCCCCTAGGCTGAATTCAATTGTGATACTTGTTTTACCGATTATGTATTATTTTTTGAGATACAGTGAAAATTAGTTCAAATTTCGTACATTTGTATTAGATTTTAACATATATTTATGGTGGTTTATTAGTATGAGTGAGGAAACTGTTACCTCAAGATTGGATTAGGTGGGGTGTAGTACTGGTCTTTGCGAGCCACTCCCACTTGATCATTTCTGTGATCTACTCTGTTGGAAGAACAGCCTAATAAGCGTCGTATGTATTTCTAATAATCATTACTAACATATATTGCATTGTTCATCATACTACTGATTTCTATTAGAATTACTTCTTACCTGTTATAAAATAAAATAAAATGTTAGGATGAATCAGTCAGGTCAATTAGTCATCTATTTAACTCCGATTACGAAAAGATACAGAAGTAATTCCTCCCCAGAATTATAAATTACGTTTAAGAAAGCAAGGTTATTACAGGAAAAAATGAGTTCCCAATCTCCAACGCTAAGTGGCACTCCCAAGGATAGTTTGTTCGGTTCGATCGTAAAACTTCTGGATGATAAATTAGATGCAAGATTAAAATCAATAGCAAAACAAGAAAACTTAAATAATATAGAGTCAAAGATAATATGTTTTTGGAATAAATTGTGAAATTAAAAGAGAAAAATATTTTGTTGAAAACAAAGTGCAAATGTTAGACAGGTTTTCCAAAAGAAATAATTAAAGGGGTACTAAATAATTACACAATTAATGTAGATGAGGTTGTAAAAGAGATATGTCAAATGTTGCGGGAATATCTGAACTGATTATGATTAGTAGAGCCTATCCAATTGGAAATTAAAATAATGCTATTAGGCCAATCAAAGCGGAGTTTGTCATGGGAAGCCAAACAGATTTGAATCTGAAAAATGTGATTAAACTAAACAATACTGGAAATATTATTCACAGAGATGTTAAGTGATGTGACCAGAAAGATAAGAAGTAAACTCCTAGCAGTAAGAAAAGGAATACTGAAATCTAATAGGGAAGAAAAAATTAGAGTAAACAGAAACAGGTTCGAGATTTGGAAGTGAGTTGGTGTGGAAACAAAGGTTTAATCCATAATAGGTTTTACGAAATAATTTAAACATCAATCTCTTATCATTGGTGAGTCGACTACTTAAAGGTTCTTATGAGGTTCTTCATGAGGTTGAACTTCATCTGTTCAACCTCATGAAGT
Organism: Triatoma infestans; assembly: GCA_011037195.1. Lineage (NCBI taxonomy): Eukaryota > Metazoa > Arthropoda > Insecta > Hemiptera > Reduviidae > Triatoma > Triatoma infestans. Next base: position 27,138 of record JAAEAF010000950.1, read on the forward strand.
CAACACTTACAAATCAGTGATAAGTGATAAAAGTGCCAATCAAGAAGTTAATGATCAAGTACAGCAGTTACCCGGCGGCCAAGTGTATGTTATACAATCAAATTGTAATAAAAGTGAATTGGCCAATTTCAATACTTCAATAAAAAATGTGTATTATAACACCGGTGTAATTATAAACAAACATGGTGATTTCTTCTACTTTCTCAAAAATGTTGATGTTTTCTTTTTGTACAGGAGTATTTCCCACAAGACAGTTTTACTAATTTCCAAACTCTAACCGCATTTCGAACTGAAGTGTCATTTTCTCCTGCACATACAGCAGTACATCAAACTCAGTATCGGAAGTACGAACATTCCTAATCCTATTTCTTGCCCTTGGCGAATGACACTACCAAACGAGCGGAACGCTGCAACAATACAGCAATCGTTTTCCGCCTTGGGTGTCTTCGTTCAGGAAATACCTCCTGGTAAAACCCTTGCAGCAATGTGAGCTTACGACGGCATTCAATAAAAATGTGGAATATCAGTTTTTTCGTTTATCAAATATGGACGGTTTATCTTGTCGGAAAGAATGGAAGTTTGAGGTAGACTGAAAGTATTTTAAAAACAAGGCATTGTTTACAACATGCGGGATTAAACAATAAACAATAGAGCATTTGTGTAAACATTCATCTTGCATTTTTTTTTTTTTTTTTTACCCTTTGGGCAGACTCTTATGCGTTTATCGATAACTGTTTTTAATTACTAGGCCAGCGTAGAAAAGGTTTATTTTGTACAAAAATTCATAACTTGGGAACTACAAAAGAAATTTAATTCTTCACAAACAGATATTCTCACAAAATAAAGTACTTTATTTTGAGATAAAGATACTCCAAATTGATTGATTTGAAGATACAACTTCTGATTACAGATTACTCCAAATTGTAATCTGTAATCAGCGAAACAATTTTTTTTTTATATCATTAGATACTGCTAAAAGAATAAAGGGATTTAAACTTTGCATTTTTTTTTTCAATAATTTATAATCTGGGATTTAGCCTGTATGTAATGTAAAAAGATACATTACATACATTATTACATTACACATACATTACATACATTACATTATGGGTCAGGTCGTCATGAAAACTAATGGAACACTGACAGGAATCATAGAAGTCTAGAAACAATGCCCGCTATTCTGCAATCTTGGCGGTAGGTTGTGAGCGAAGTATGCCTCATATGACATTTATATATATATATATATATATATATATATATATTCACAACATACATGTGGCCCCTCGCCTGTACGACTTCGCGTATGTAACTTCAATGATTCTCCCTTCAGGCGCGACAAATCAAAAAGCCTACTCTTCTAGAGCATACGCCCGCAACTGGGTGTGCGATAAATTCTGAAGACACCAAAGTATTCGCCCAATTAACCAATTATGGGGATTATCTCAAAGAGAAGAGACTGAAATTCAGATGGAATGAAACTGTTGAAAATAGGACTGCAGCATAACATGGCTGCCCCACACATGAAAAGAAAAGAAAAAGCAAAATAAACGGTTTCTAGAAGCAATTTTACAGAATGAGTGTCCTCAGCCGGGTAAACTGGACATGGGAAGAAAAATTAGGCACCATCCATTACCTAAAGACGGTGTAAGATTCCCCATCCTGGTCGTATCATGATTTTCTCAGTACCCCATTTGAATTCATTCAACCTGACATGACCCTGAAGAAGCCCACTATAACCTGGGCGAAACATCGCATTAATCCACTGACACTGATCTAAACCCGAAATTCAGGTGTTGTATTCTAATTATTTAATTACATATTTGCAAATGCTGTATCACCCATCGTATTCACAACATATATAATATATGGCCCCCCGCCTGAACGAGTTCGCATATCTAATTTCAAACTTCCGGATTGCGACCAACTGCAATCACATTCACTACATACATACGCCATCTCGCCTGTATGTGTACGCATATGGTTCCTCCAAATTCCGAATTGTATGCAACTGCCATCACATTCACTACATGGATACGCCTTCTCGCCGGTTTGTTAGCAGGTGGTAGGTCAAAGCTCCGGATGATACACTAGTGAAATCACATTCACTTCATTTATACGGTTTCTCACCTATATGTTTTCGCATATGCTCCTTGAAATGTCCAGATTTTATACAACTATAATCACATTCACTACATTTATACGGCTTCTCGCTTGTATGTGTTCGCATATGGTTCTTGAAATGTCCAGACTGTGTAAAACTGAAATCACATTCACTTCACTTATATGGCTTTTCACCTGTGTGTATTCGCAAATGTGTTTTCAAATTTCCAAATCGTGTAAATCTGAAATCACATTCAGTACATTTATACGGCTTTTCGCCTGTATGTGTTCGCATATGTCTCTTCAAATCTCCAGATAGTGAACAAGCGAAATCACATTCACTGCATTTGTACGGCTTCTCACCTGTATGTGTCTGCATATGTCTTTTCAAATCTCCAGATCGTGAACAAGCGAAATCGCATTCATTGCATTTGTACGGCTTCTCACCTGTATGTTTTCGCATATGCTCCTTGAAATGTCCAGATTTTATACAACTATAATCACATTCACTACATTTATAAGGCTTCTCACCTGTATGTGTCTGCATATGGTCCTTCCAACTTCCGAATGTTATACAAGTGAAATCACATTCAGTACATTTATACGGCTTTTCGCCTGTATGTGTTCGCATATGTCGTTTCAAATATGCAGATTGTTTACATCTGAATTCACAGTCGCTACACTTAAACGGCTTCTCGTCTGTATGTGTTGGCATATGTCTTTTCAAAGTTCCAGATCGTGAACAAGCGAAATCGCATTCACTGCATTTGTAAGGCTTCTCACCTATATGTATTCGCAGATGCTCCTTGAAATGTCCAGATTTTATGCAACTATAACCACATTCACTACATTTATAAAGCTTCTCACCTGTATGTGTCTGCATATGGTTCCTCAAAATTCCGGATGTTATACAAGTGAAATCACATACAGTACATTTATACGGCTTCTCGTCTGTATGTATTTGCTTATGCATTTTAATAATTCCAGATTGCTTACATCTGAAATCACGTTCACTTCTATGGTTCCTCGCCCTAATGAGTTAGCATATGAGTTTTTGAATGCCTGGCTCTACTAACAGTGGAATTGTATTCACTACGTTTGTATGCTTTTCTTGCCACCCTGAATAAGCAAATTATGCTTCAAATTTCTTAATTTTCGCATTCATTGCATTTGTGGCTTTGCGCCAGAATGTGTTCGTGTTTGTGCATTTAAAGGTGGGTTTGCGATGCACTGCAATCACATTCTCAATATTTATACTTCTCGCCAGTATACGTACTATTCGATACTACTTCCATATAACTACTATCCTCACTTTGGTTAACTTCTCACACTGAAAGGGATATAATACACTTCTTTGTCATTTATGACTGTCTGCATAATAATTCAAATTAATCTTAGCAAAATTTATTATGGAGACTTTTTTCCTTTGTGTTCTCGTTGTATATCAATACTGATGTCTATACTCATCAGTTTTGTAAAAATCTATTTACGGTTGTTTTGGGCTAAATCACCCTAGTATCAGTTTCAACATCTTTCGAAAATATTTGAAATGCTTTAATTCACCTGTATGAATTATTAATGTCATGAATATTCCCCTTTGCCACAGAAACGTTAAATCTGGAACAATACAGTAAAGTATTGTAATGACTTTATTTACATTAACATTTTAAATAATTCACATCTAAGTTTATGAGATACGAATTAATTTACCTTTATATATTTAAATCTGGACTGTTTATGTGCATATACTATAAATGTTGTTATCTTATTTGGCTCAAGTAACTGCTACCAATGAAATATGATACATCATCACTACTTACCTAAAAATAGAAATTGGTTAATTATTAATAGCTATTAATTAAGTTAACATCGGTTGTGTCGGAAGTGGAACTAAGTACTTTCCAATTTACATTCACATCCCTAAATTGCACTTCGATTATATTGTCAAAAGTTTTTGCCATAAGTGATTATAGATTACCGAAAATAGTTGCCACTCATATTGTTGGAGAGAAGTTGTTTCGGTTTGCTGAAATCACTAATATTGTAAATAAATTTCAACTAAATTTTGAATTTAATCTCAATAATGTAGCTTCATGGAGTAGTAATTTTGATTGTTTAGTTAAATCAGTTACAGTATAAGAAAAGTTTTGAGCTTAAAGTGTCAGAATTTAGTTTCTACAGTATTTATAGAGAGCTTAATTTTAATTTAGGAAACAACCATTATTTTAAAAGCAATCTGTCATTGGAGAATATCAGGTGGATCATTAAGGCTCGACCTGGTGTGATCAATTTAGGTGCACCTTATCGTGGTGACAGAACAGTAGAACATTGTCCGTTGTGTGATGAGATAATACTGGATCGCACCTATCATTATTTAGCATCTGTTATAGATTGTGTGAGATCAGATTGAAATATTTTGGCAATATGTACATTTCAAGTGCTGAAATGTTGAATATTTTCAATAATTCTGACTGTCACTGTTGGCTAATTACTGCATAGCTGATTATTGCCTAGGTAGAAGCCTGGTATAATTTATGCTAATAACTTATTATTTTAAATAATATTGCGATAAGTAGTCTTTAATTTTCCTTTCCATAAGTACTGTATAATCTTTTTATTTATAGCTAGTTTTATGTATTTGTTTGATATGTATTATCCACTCTACCGACGGTCGTTAGACCATGGTTGATGTCTTTAAAGTTTATTTTATTTTCACCCTGTTTGTAAACGGTTAATTTTGTACTAATAAAAACTTGAAATGAAATGAATTGCCTGGAACTGTACAAGTGACAATATTGCGGGTGAGGGACTGTTAGATTTATCACAGAACCAGAAGTTTATTTTGAATACTTTTCAATGTCTACTTACTATCCACCGATAACTTATCAACCTAGCATTATAGATATTCCTCAATTGAAAATTTAAGAAACTTTACAACACCTGTTAACCATTCTATTTTAACCAGCAACCCACAACCCGGTAACATTTCAATTATTTTTAACTCCAAGTTTCTTTAATCTAACGTCGTATTTGATTTCGAAAATGCTAACTGGCAGCATATAGATATATACCCCATAATAATCTTCATAGTCCACCGCTTTTAGCTTAAAGCTTCCCTGCAATATCAAAACACTCATACGTTTTACATATAAAATCCGACATTTATATCAAAAATATAGATCGTACCCACTCAAATCACTACTGAATCGATTGCAAGCAATAATTCACCTGGTGTGACGATGGGTGAAAATATTATCTTTCTAACTCGGACCTTACTAATACTTCACTACAAAAGGATGTAAAGTATTTTAAAACTCCATAACAGTACTAAATCTAGTTCCCCTACAATCTGTAACAACATGCAGGCATATTCTCATGAAGATAAACCGAATATTATGGCAAACTTCCTGGAGAGCATTCATAGACAGAACAATGATAAGGGTTTCTCAAGTCATTGAATGAAAATGGAACGCAAAGTATATTTTTTCTTGCCGAACTGCCATTACTCTCCCTCAGTTTGTAGCCCAACTTCGCCAAAAGAAATAACTGCAGGTATTAAAACCAGCAAAAATAAAAAATTACCAGACTACATAATATACATAATATTCTTCTTAAAAATCTCCCTCGTAAAGCCATGTGTTTATCAGCAACCTTTTTAAAAGGTGTGTTGTTTTTGGGTTGCTTTCCTAACCAATGAAAAACATCAAAGATAATTCTTCTATTAAAGCCAAATAAATCACCGAATGAGTCAGATAATTACCGAGCAATTGGTTTGCTCAGCGCAATTAGAAAAATTTGAAAAATCCTACTCATGAGAATCAATCCCCATTTGGAAGAAAATCGGATCATCAAAGATGAACAGTTTCAGGGCAGGTCAACCTACAACTGCTCAACTAGCCAAAATTGTTAACATGTTACCGAGGCATTTAACAATCGTAAGCACATAGGAATGGTTCTGATGGACATACAAAAGGCATTCGATACTGTTTGGCTTACAGGCATTATATGCAGGCTACTGGAATATAAGTTTCCAAAATCTATGTAAAAAAATTCAGCATCCATTATGTTTGTGGCAGCAAAACTCAAAAAGGAGTCGATGGATTAAATTGAATTTTTTACACAACGTTGGATTTCTATATAAGAGTGTTTATATATACTTTTTACTCAGAAGTTCCCCGGAAACCATGAATTCCGAGCGTTTCATAAAGTTGGCAGAAATAGACAAACGCAGACGCGTTCCGATAGAGATGCGCTCTGTGATCCGCTTTCTCAACTTCTTATAAGTACCTCTATTCCGAACTTCCCCCGGAAGCAGGAAATTCCAAGCGTTTCGTGAGGTAGGCAGAAACAGACAGACGCAGGCGGTTGGGATCGTGGCGCGCTCTCTGTACCTCTTTCTCAACTACTTATATGTAACTCTCACTGCCACCAGTCTCGAAGTACCTCACACCAGTCTCGCGCAGTTTGCCGAACTGGCCGAGTGAGTAATGGTGTTGTTTAATATAATAATAAAAGTTTTTATTATTACCTTTACTTTTTTTTAATTGCATATATGTGAGCATACATAACAGCGGTTTTTCAATTATGTCAAACAGATGATTTTGCAAGAACTTTGATGTATGCAAACATTACGACTTATTACACTTGGAACGCAACACGAAAGAATTTTGAAAGAAGAAAGAGAGGCAAAGCAGTTGTTGTACAGCTTCCCCCGAAAGCAGGAAGCTGTACAACTTCCAAAATCTAATGCTTTAGGAAGAATTACACTGATCATCCGACCACGCAGAATGCTTTTATTTACGTTTGCTTTTGATTACCGTCCGTGGTCAACATCATTTATACACTTGCGAACATTGAATGGAATAGTATACAATACGTATCGGAGTGCTTACAAGGCACTTAATTTTCTGGAAAAAGACAATCATTGGATGAGTCAATTGAAGATTCATCGGCTACTTCTAATCCATTTCAAATACGTACGCTGGTCGCAATTATTTTACCTACAGTTTCCCGTCACAACCATTATAATTGTGGGAGAAATATAAAGACTACATGGCCGAAGATATCCTGTACAGAATGCTTCAAGAAACACATAATCATGGCTTGGATTTCATGGGAGATATATACAATGAAGCGCTAATCTTCATTGAGGATCTTTGTCTCGCAATATGTGGCAAGTAATTGGCACAATTGGGAGTAACGGCACCGAATAGGGCGATCAATGCAACATTCGAGAGAGCACTGCAAAAGAGAGCTGAACCAGAAATGACTACAGCTGTTCGTCCAAGAAAATACACTGAAACTCCTTCAAGAACAAAAGATACATTTGATATCATCATACAGGCTGTATCCAACCAATCCGGTGGATTGTACTTTTTGGCCGCTCCAGGTCAAACTGGAAAAACGCACTTAATTTACTTCATCCTGGCTAAAATCCATTCAAACCGACATATTGCGTTAGCACTTGCTTCTTTAGGTATTGCTACTACGTAGCTGGAAGGAGGAAGAACAGCGCATTCAGCTTTTAAACTGTCCTTAAACATACACTTCTCAGAAAACCCAATGTATAACATCTGGAATGGGAAAGTTTCTTCGTGTGTGCAAAATCATTGTATGGGATAAGTGTACAATGGATCACAAGAAGTCATTGGAAGCATTAGTTCTACATGCAAAGACTTTTTCGAAACATCAATCAGCCAATAAGTACCGATAAGTAGTTACAAAATTGATAAATAATCCAATTGAAGCAACAATTCTAATTGGATCTCATAAAGGGGAAGACGTACTACTTCCACGAATACCACTCATTCCGACAGATATGGCGTTCGAATTCAAACAGCTTCAATTTCCAATACGCCGTGCGTTCGCTATGACTATCAATAAAGCGCAAGGACAATCTTAGCAAGTGCGCGGTTTGAATTTAGAAACGAATGCTTCTCCCTCGGGCAATTATATGTCGCATACTCCAGAGTCGGTAAACCATCTGATCAAACAAAAAATGTAGTCCATTCACTAGCTTTACAATGAAAATAAAAAGACTTTTAGTTTAAAACATTTTTTCTTTATTTCCATTCTGTGCACAGCAACGCAAAGTAGGGTATTAAATTGAATGATCTGTTTTCTTGCTGGATCTATAACTATAATACTTCTATTTACCTCCCTAATAATTAAAAGCAGAAGGAGCCACAGTGAAGCGTGGCCGGGTTTAGCTAGTATTTAAATAAAATAGGAATATCAAAGGAAATTCTGTACTTTCTTCAGTTATAGCTTATCACAGACCCCTATACGCTCCATCTGCACTTTCTCAGGGAATAATGATGGCAAAAAATTCAAATCATAACTCCCTTTTTTTCTTGATTAGTATTTATCGATAAAAAAAAAAGAATTCTACTGCTGATATGCAGGTTACAGAAGCAAACTTTTTTTTCAACGGGAAACCCCTATTTTTTATTATGAAATAGGGGAACCCCTATTTTTTCAAAAAGTAATTTTTTTGGGGGAGAAAAATTAAATTTGCTACTGTAGTTCCCATATTTTCAATTTTTGAACGAAAAAAAATTTTCTTACTCCTGACATTGGATCTTAAAAAAACAAAATGACTTCCTGTGTTGCTAATAACGTAAAAAAAAGCACTCAACTAAGAAAATTGATCTTTGTGCTTGAACTAAAAATAAACAAAAGTAAATTACAAAATTAAACTGAATGAAATTATAACTCCTCAAAATGCCCGCCTAATTTGGCAATACAACCTTCGGCCCTCCTCACAAACGAGACCGTCCATCAATACGCCTCAACGCACGCATCAACAACCCTTTGTTTTAGCTCCTCAACGGTTCTTATTGGCTCCAAATTAGAATACACCATGTCTTTTGAAGCGCACCAAAGAAAATAAACAAGAGGGGAAAGGTCCGGGCATTTCGGGAGCCAGCTAATCTCACTTATACGACTGATCCTTCGTTCCTAAAATGCGATTTAGATATTGTCTGACAGTGCGGCTGTTATGAGCTGGACAACCATCCGTTTGGAACCACATTCTCAGCCGCGTAAAAAGTCCCTCTTCAAATAGCTTCGACAGAATCTCTGACAAAAAATTGAAAAAAATTTCTCCATTAAGATCTTGTTCATAAAAGTATGGACCGATCAATTTATTGTCAACAATCCACACCATACATTCATGCTTATAACAACTTGATAATAGATGGGAATTTTTTCCAGCCCACTAACGGAAATTCCACCTATTAAAAACACCGTTGATGGTGAATTTCGCCTCGTCGGTCCATAAAATAAAACATAAAAATCTAGAATTTCCTCCGTTAATACACTCATACGAGCCAACAAATTAAGTTGGCGTTCTTGATCCCCTTCGCGAACCCTTGAACAATGTGGTACCTAAATGGCTTCATTTGATAGTACAGGAGTATTTCCCACAAGACAGTTTTACTAATTTCCAGAACTCTAGCCGCATTTCGAACTGAAGTGTCATTTTCTCCTGCACATATAGCAGTACATCAAACTCAGTATCGGATGCACGAACATTCCTAATCCTATTTCTTGCCCTTGGCGAATGACACTGCCAAACAAGCGGAACGCTGCAGCAATACAGCAATCGCTTTCCGCCTTGGGTGTCTTCGCTCAGGAAATATCTCCTGGTAAAACCATTGCAGCAGTGTGAGCTTGACGACGGCATTCAATAAAAATGTCGAATATCACTTTTTTCGTATGTCAAATATGGACGGTTCATCTTGTCGGAAAAAATGGAAGTTTGAGGTAGACTGAAAGTATTTTAAAAACAAGGCATTGTTTACAACTTGCGGGATTAAACAATAAACAATAGAGCATTTGTGTAAACATTCATCTTGCGTTTTTTTTTGTTTTTTTTTTTACCCTTTGGACAGATTCTAATGCGTTTATCCATAACTGTTTTTAATTACTAGGCCAGCGTAAAAAAACTTTATTTTGTACAAAAATTCATAAATTGGGAACTACAAAAGAAATTTAATTCTTCACAAACAGATATTCTCACAATATAAAGTACTTTTGGTATTCATAATAAAAAATAAGTGTTCCCATTCAAAAAAAAAAAAGATTGTTTCTGTAATCTGAATCAGCGGCAGAATATTTTTTTTATAATATCATTAGATACTGCTCAAAGAATAAAGGGAGTTATGCTTTGATTTTTTTCTTTATCTTCAATAATTTATAATCCGGGATTTAGCCCGGACACCCTGTATGTAATGTAAAAAGATAATGGTTCAGGTCGTCATGAAAACTAATGGAACACTGACAGGAATCATGATGTCTAGAAACAAGGCCCCGCTATTTTGCAATCTTGGCTGTAGGCAGTAAGCGAACTATGCCTCATATGGCATTTATACATATATATCTATATATTTTCACAACATAAATGTGGCCCCTCGCCTATACGACTACGCGTATGTAACTTCAATGATTCTCCCTTCAGGCGCGATAAATCAAAAAGCCTGCTCTTCTAGAGCATACGCCCGCAACTGGGTGTGCGATAAATTCTGAAGACACCAAAGTATTTGCCCAATTATCTCAAAGAGAAGGATTATCTCAAAGAGAAGAGACTGAAATTCAGAAGGAATAAAACTGTTGAAAATAGAACTGCAGCATTACATGGCTGCCCCACACATGACAAGAAAAAAAGAGCAAAATAAACGGTTTCTAGAAGCAATTTTACAGAATGAGTGTCCTCAGCCGGGTAAACTGGACATGGGAAGAAAAATTAGGCTCCATCCATTACCTAAAGACGGTTAAGATTCCCCATCCTAGTCGTATCATGATTTTCTTAGTGCCAGATGATATGTGTTCCCATATGGTTCTTGGGATTTCCGGATTGTGTATAACTGAAATCACATTCACTACATTTATAAAGCTTCTCACCTGTATGTGTTTGCATATGGTTCCTCAAAATTCCGGATGTTATACAAGTGAAATCACATTCAGTACATTTATTACTAATATCTCGCCAGTATACATACCATTCGATACTACTTTCGTGTAACTACTATCCCCACTTTGTTTAACTTCTCACACTGAAAGGTATATAATACACTTCTTCGTCATGTATGACTGTCTGCACACTAATTCAAATTAATCTTAGCAAAATTTATTATGGAGACATTTTTCCTTTGTGTTCTTAGTGTTTTGTATTTCAGTACTGATGTCTATACTCATCAGTTTTGTAAAAATCTATTTACGGTTGTTTTGTGCTAAAACACCCTAGTATCAGTTTCAATATCTTTGGAAAATATTTGAAATACTTTTAATATTTATAGCTCATGAATATTCACCTTTGCCACAGAAACGTCAAATCTGGAACAATACAGTAAAGTATTGTAGTGACTTTATTTACATTAATATTTTAAATAATTCAAATCTAAGTTTATGAGATACGAATTAATTTAGCTTTGTATACATTTAAATCTGGACTGTTTAAAATTTTCTATATTTATTCAATTAGTATTAATTTTATATAATTCAAACTATAAATCATCACCAACTTATAATATGGTGATATCTTTATTGTTATATATATAGACACTATAAATGTTGTTACTTATTTGGCTCAAGTAACTTCCACCAATAAATTATGATAATCATCATACTTACCTAAAAATAGAAATTGGTTAATTATTAATAGCTATTAATTAAGTTAATATGTCGTTTAACAGATAAGGGTCCAGGCCTTGCCACTAAAAAAAGTTCTCAGGAAATCTATAATGCTCCAATGAACCTCACTATCCACAAAGAGTTGGATTATCCTATTTCTCCTAGATCATGTTAAATTTCGATATCAGCAAAATATTTGATATTGTACTATCTTCTGTTCATTTCTGCTGCCTTAACTAGCAATTCGTTGCTGTGAGTTTTCTCTCAGTCTCAGTAGTGTTCATCGGTTACACAGTAAGCAATAATATAAACAAATGAGCGTCTCTACAGGAAATGGGGAATAAGAGAAACAACTGTACCAGAAAGTTCCGACTGCTGAGGGTTTATATAATTATCACCTAATAATAATAACCAAACAATAGTTCGAATTTCAATTCTAAATTAGAATAAATCTAAGAAAATTATATTTTTTCTAACTTAATTACAAACGAATAACTAACTTGCTTAGTTCATCAATAATGTTTTTGGTTTCGTTACGACCGTTGTATTCAATGTTGAAAATGGATTTTGAGGTTCGGTCATACAAAAGAACTCTTTTGTAAAAATTAAAAAGAAAAAGGGTAAAAATTTTTAGTGATAATTCCAGTAGTACAAAAGAAGAGCATTACACTGAAGAAGGCAATAAATTTGCCGAAACGTCGGTAGAAATTTAAAAAAGCGTTCTTTTGTATGACCGAACCACAAAATCCATTTTCAACATTCATCAATAATGTTTAAATTTAATTTAGATACCCTACTAAGCGACTATTATGTAAGCAATAACTTAAAATAAAATGGTATTATTGCAAGTAAATGTTTATGGAATACACGTCAATATAGAATACCAATGCATAACTTATTATTATTATTATTCAAAGAAGTGGAGGGCAAAACCCTACGCTATCCAAAGCCTCCCTGGGCCCATATAGTTACCCCTAAAGAATATCAACTACTGGGACTAGAACAAAAGTCCAGGCCCAGGTTTTAACCATTTAAGTTTCACCACAGACAGAACAAATCGGACTAAAACCTTAAAAGGGCATAGCTTAAGATCCTCTACCGATATCCTATTCCGGCCGAAGGTCCTAAACCTAATCTCCTCACAGCCCAAACAATCCGTCATCAGATGAATGGGTGTTTCCTTCTCCGTCTCACAAACTCCACAAAAGGGTCAGGCATGAGTCCCATTATATAGAAATATCTCCTTAAGCCAAAATACCCAGTGAGGAAGCCATTTTACTTTATTTTCGCTCTAAGCAGACAATTTTAACTCTTGAGCATCACAAAAGCGTGGCTACAAGGTTTGCATCAAAATGAACAAGAAAAATCTAATAAAGGTAAAAATAAGCAATGACATTCCTACTGAAAACAAATATATGTATTAATATCAGGGAGGTGAATTATAAAGAAATGTGGAGCGTTTCAGGCATCAGAGAGTTTCCATGTGACGATTTTGTAACTGCAAAAAGGTGTACATTATTCAAAATGTTTAATGTCGTGAGTACTAATGAGCTGAAAATACACGTTGCTAAAAGCGATTTTCCATCAGAATGCAATGACGACGCGTTAATTACTTCCAATAATAATAAAATGATTTTACTGCCATAATATAACTCAACATACTCTCATTGCAAGGAAACATACTACACTTTTCTTTCTTATTGCTATTCCTAAGTATTTAATGTCTCTTACCACTTTCTGTTTATACTGCTGCTGTCGAAACTGGCCATTCGTTGTTTTCTCAGTCTCAGTAGTCTCATGAAAAAAAATAGATCATATCTCAGCTCTAAATTACAATAATGTCCTTGTTCATCAATAACGCCATACTAACCAAGTATTACGTAGGTAGTAACTTAACACAGAAGTGAATTTTTACAATTAAATATTAATGGAATACACTTCAAAATACAATATCCATGCGTAACTTAAGAAAAATCTTTATATTTAAGAAAACCATCATTCCTTTCCTAACAAAATACAAACAAAGCTAACTATTATAACCTTCCTCTTCAAAAACTCAAAGCAGAGGGCACACGCCCTTTTCAACTTAAAATTCCTCTACAGTAGAATAAAATTAATACAATTCTTTCTTTATTGTTCAATTCTCAGGCGACTGAACTTAGTTATTATTATCATCCATTATTACTCTTCGAAATTATTTTACATTAAAGAAGAAACAGCTAGTTTTTTTGTCAATAGTTTAATTTTTTTTAAATGTTTATGGTGTTTAACTCATCTTCAGTTTCTGCAGTATATATGACAAATACATGTAAACTCCTAGTTCCACAAAGACATACAATAATTGCACTTAAACTTTCTTCACTAATCACTTCTATCTGCAATTAACCAAGAGGACGAGTTTGGAAGAAAGACATTCTTAGCTTAGCTAAGAATACTAAAATTCAAATCGTAGGCGCCAATTAATTGCAAAATAGAATCAGCAAAATTTTCTTGCCAGTTTTGAGAGGTTCTACAAGTTACGACAATATCTTTTGCTTATTACTTAACGGCAGTTTCATAGCTTTCATCATTAAGGGGCACATTGAGATTATATCTAGCCTGACAATGTAGATCAGTGTTCTGCAACGATTTCTTGCCCACGGCACAACAATGTTCTCCCCAAATTTCGCGGCCAGAGGTAAATATGTATATACACAATATAGAATGCAAAAATATTACATTTTTATTTTCTCTTACTCCTGCGAGGCGGAGTAAGAACTAGCCTGCATTGGAGGTTGATGTCATTCGTTTAATTGGATATCCAGGGGGCAGGTGAGAACAATTTCGGACACGAACAACTTCACCCCACTACGCGGAATTCAATTGTGGTACTTGTTTTCAATTGTCATACTTATACAATATCTGAACAGATTATGATTAGTAGAGCTTAACCAATTGGAAATAAGCATAACGCTATTAGGCCAATTAAAGCGGAGTTTGTCATGGGAAGCCAAACAAATTTGATTCTGAAAAATGTGATTAAACTAAACATTACTGGAATTATTATTAAGAAGATGTTAAGTGATGTGACCAGAAAGATAAGAAGTAAACTGCTAGCAGTAAGAAAAGAAATTCTGAAATCTAATAGGGAAGAAAAAATTAGAGTAAACAGAAACAGGTTCGAGATTTGAAAGTGAGTTGGTGTGGAAACAAAGGGTTAATCCATAATAGGTTTTACGAAATAATTTAAACATCAATCTCTTATCATTGGTGAGTCGACTACTTAAAGGTTCTTATACTTCATCTGTTCAACCTCATGAAGACAACACTTACAAATCAGTGATTAGTGATAAAAGTTCCAATCAAGAAGTTAATAATCAAGGACTGCAGTTACCGTCGGCCAAGTGTATTTTATACAATCAAATTGTAATAAAAGTGAATTGGCCAATTTCAATATTTCAATAAAAAATGTGTATTATAACATCGGTGTAATTATAAACAAACACGGTAATTTCTTTCTCAAAAATTTTGATGTTTTCTTTTTAACTGAAACGTTTTTGATGGATACAAATACGGATTATTTTAATAATTTATTATTTGAATACGAACTTGTTTGGATTAAACCAATAAAGCTAAAAAAATTTGGTCGAGGCTCGGGAGGAGCTTTATATGGTATAAATAAAAAATTGAAACCTACTATAAAGTTTAATAATATCATTAATTATACAGTAGTTGAAATAATAGATTAGGGTAAAACCACCACTCTGATTCCTAAGTATTTAAATTTTAATGATTGGGATAAAGATTTCGAGATTCTAATAAATGTGTTGCAATATGTCGAAAATACAAATATCGTGATTTCAGGTGACGGGAATGCCCATTTGGGGAGTATCCAGGAAATTCCTAAGGAAATCATAGCAGAATATCCGTCGTTTTCGAGATGTAGAAATTCTAAAGGCATGTGTTGATAGGAAGGGAAGAGTATTTCTAAATTTATGTTAATAATACAATTTGATACTTTTAAACGGTACGAGTTTGGGTGATTGCCAGGGTGAATTTCACATTCGTGTCACGCGGGGATCAATCGATGATTGATTTGTGTGCAGTATGTCCCCAAATGCTGCGTCACTGGTTGAAAGCTTCGGCGATTCGACGATTAGCTTCCGTTGGCATTCTATTCTTCACCAACATCTCGCTATTCCCCATCTCACCTCATCCTGCCACTCTGTCCGGCTCAATCCTACGGTGTTATGCGCCCCGTTCTTTAGGATAGTTGGTTCAGGAGCTTAATTCCGGTGTCATCTCGGAGTCTCTGGGATACCAGGCGCCCGCCCAGAGTAAGTAGCCTTACCCTGTCACTGCGGGGCTCTCACCGGGTGGACATATCTCCCCAGTTTTCGTGGGAACAACATGAAAAGCACCAAAGAATCTAATAAACAATGACCATCGGATGGGCAGGCTTTTGCCCCCAATCTCAAGGTCACAATGCAACCATACGGGGATCCATATGAGTTAAATCCCTAGACGAGGTTAACCAAATGTCGGCTGACGACATACGTAGTGTCCGCTTATCCGGTGCGTCCAACAAGCGGGTTCATACTTTAGTCAAGCGAGGTGTTGATGAGGTAGAGGACGTACGTACCAATATCAAGGAAAACTTCACGAGACAAGTGAGCAAGGCGGAGAAAGCCGAAAAGCGGCCGCTTTCGGAAGAAGTAAGCCAGGGGCGGCCTTCGAAGAGGATTAGGTCTCAAACCTTCAGGGGGCCGTATCCTCGGAGAGCGTCCCGATTGTCGCGGCCGATTACTTCGACACACAGTTGGATCCGGAGAGGCTAAAAAGCATCCAGAAATTCCTGCTTGCCGCCACCTCTACGGAGGATCGCCAAGTGCGTTTTCTTAAATGCACTCATAAAGCGCGATATCTCCTACTCAACTGTGCCGACGCAGACAGTGCGGCCTGGGTGGTGGAGGTCGCCCCTTCGCTGCGGCCCTCGGAGGGTGCTGCCTTGAGGACCCCGGTGGGGGACGAGGTCCCGAAGCCCGCAGTGTGCACAGTTTTCGTGCCACATGAGGTCGGCGAGTCAGTTAAGGCAGAGCAGGTGGTCAACCTGTTAAGGTTTGGCAATCTAAACCCTGGTCTGTGGACCATCATGTATGATGCACCCCGGAGAGCAAGGGCCAGCTCTTCACTTTATCCATGGGATAGGAGTCCCTGGAGGCATAAGAGATGAGGTTCTAAGTGTATCCCCTCTAAGTGCCCGCCAATACGCTTATCAACCACGTAGTCGCCAGAGGCCGCTCCGGATGATCTTAATAGACTACTCTCAAAATCCCTAGAGGATAAAGAGATTGCGGTAGCCAGCTTTTTAGACATAGTGGGCGCATTCAATTATGTATTGCGATCCTCATGCGTTGTGCGACTGGATGGTTCTGGTCTAAGAAATAGAAATAATATTTCCACAATTTCCATACCACCCTTAGGGTGAAAGTAGGGAGGGGGTGTCCACAAGGAGGGGTATTCCTCCTTGGACTCTGGTCGTTGATGACCTCCTCCGACCTATCCGCGAATGGCTACGAATGTTTGGGCTATGCAAATGACTTAGCAATTATAGTAAGAGGCAAACACCCCAGTACATCTCAGAGCGGGTACAAGCCGCTCTTAAAATGGTCAGGAACTGGTGTAGGGAAGAGGAGTTATCCATAAACCCCCGAAAAAATCATAATGGTTGCTTTGCACGGTGTCCAGGCGACTCTATGGCAGAAGTGGGGCTTGTGCCCCAGCCTGACCCTCTGGATCAATACCACGGTCATTAGACCCATAATATAGTGGTCTGCTGGACAATGACTCTGCAGAAGGGGACGGTGGGGAGGCTGAGTGGAAGCACGGGGTCCAAATGGTTCTACGGGGCCATGAGAATTACCCTGAATGCGGCTCTGCAGGTCCTCCTTACTTTACCACCGTTGCATCTGCTCATTCGAGGTGAAGCCAGAATAGGAATTCAGCTATCACCTCTAGGCATAATGCTGTTAACCAGAGGTTGATAGAAGAAGTTAAGGCTGACCAGGTACTCGGCATGCCTACCGATAGAATGGTTCCCAAGCTTTACTTTGTAAGTAATTTCCACATTCATCAGGGATGAATGGGACAGGGATGCCCTTCTGCTCGCTATACAGACGGTTCTAAAACTCCGACTGGGGTCGGAGCGGGGGTCTATGGGGCAGGCCTACAGTTAAGATTAAGGCCAGCCTAGGGAAGTACGCTACGGTCTTTCAGGCCGAAGTTGTGGCGCTACAACTCTGCGCTAAGGAGATTATAAGGCAAGGGTTAGTGGGTAGAAGTGTGGCCATACACTCCGATAGTCAGGCAGCCCTGAAGGCACTTTCCTCACACCAAATAGTCTCAAGACTGATGTAAAGTATTTTAAAACTCCATAACAGTACTGAATCTAGTTCCCCTACAATCTGTAACAACATGCAGGCATATTCTCATGAAGATAAACCGAATATTATGGCAAACTTCCTGGAGAGTGTTCATAGGCAGAGCAATGATAAGGGTTCCCACGTCATCGAATGAAGATAGAACGCCATGTAAATTTTATCTTGTCGAACTGCCATTATTCTCCCTCAGATTGTAGCTAACTTCGCCAAATGAAATAACTGAAGTCATCAAAAACCAGAAAAAATAAAAAATCACCAGGCTAGATAATATACATAATATTCTTAAAAATCTCCCTCGTAAAACCATGTGTTTATCACCAACTTTTTTAAAAGGTGTCTTGTTTTTGGTTGCTTTCCTAACCAATGGAAAACTTCAAAGATAATTCTTCTATTAAAGCCAAATAAATCATCGAAATAATTACCGACCTATTAGTTAACTCAGCATAATTAGTAAAATTCAGAAAAAAACCTACTCATGAGAATCAATCCCCATTTGGAAGAAAATCGGATCATCAAAGACGAACAGTTTCAGGGCAGGCCAACCTACAACTGCTCAACTAGCCACAATTGTGAACATGTTACCCTGGCATTTAACAATCGTAAGCACACAGGAATGGTTCTGATGGGCATACAAAAGGCATTCGATGCTGTTTGGCTTACAGGCATTATCTACAGGCTACTGGAATATAAGTTTCCAAAATATATGTATAAGTATATATAAAAATTCAGCATCCGTTATGTTTGTGGCAGCAAAACTCAAAAAGTAGTCGATGGATTGACTTGAATTTTTTACACAACGTTGGATTTCTATGTAAGAGTGATTATATATACTTTTTACTCAGAAGTTCCCCGGAAACCATGAATTCCGAGCGTTTCGTAAAGTTGGCAGAAATAGACAGACGCAGACGCGTTCCGATAGAGATGCGCTCTGTGATCCGCTTTCTCAACTACTTATAGGTACCTCTATTCCGAACTTCTATTTAGATCTAAACTGAATAGCAAACCTGCAGTGTATAAGAGTATTAAATCTTACAAATGTATAAGGAAATTCGCATACGGATTTGGGTTAAATTCCTTAAATTTTTATAATGAAACCAATTTGAAAACTAACAATGCAGAATATGATGAATTAAAGTCTTACTTAAAAAAGTATAAGTTTTTTAAAGTTAAATCAGTGTCACTGTATTTTAAAAATTTCAATACTACATTTTATAATGTAATTAATCATAATATGGAAGCTCCCGAAAGAGCGAGTGCAGCAGCATGTTTGTTTGCTGATGCAACGGCATGTGAGAAATTACCAGATATATCACAATGTACAATTAACTTCAGACGTAATGTTAGTATACCACTTCAATATTTTTATTTGTATGAATAGCCGCTTGATGAGTGGTTGGATAACAGATTACACACTGGCATTAGTAAAAATAATGTATATGTTAAAAAGAAGAATGCAAATAGATTTGCACGTTTCAAAGTAAGATATAATGTTAAATGTAGTGGATATTGTGAATCCAGTAATTATAATGCTGAAAATATAAATGACATACCAAAAATGTTAATGGAACAGAAAGCGATTAACAAACCAAGTAGTTTATTTATTGGTCCTATATGGACAAAAAACGATTTTCCTAAAGATCAGTTACAATTACAGTAATATAATGTTCATTTTGAGGTGTACAAATATGTTGTTTATGAATTTTTTGGGAAAGTAATAAATTAATTAAATTGAAATTGTTCTTTCATTTCAGAATCCCTAATCCTATTCTAGAATGGTTCCAGGATTCATACGGAAATATTGTTACTGGTAATTACACGTGGCCTACATTTGTAATAGAAGCGTTGTTTTGCAGTAATTACTCCTACAGGTACAGGGGCATAATTCTTTGTTTCTGTGTAGTGAATGGATTTAATATAGACTTACTATTAGATTTGATAAGAAGTTGTGGTCTGTTCAAAATTAGACCTCATCAAGAAAGGGAGATAATCCTTTTATATTCATATTTTACTGACCATCCGAACGCTGATTTTAATAGAAGTAGATATTCGCCTTATGATATAATTGATAGAAAGTTTAAAAATTTAAACGGTGAAGATGTATTCTTTCCCAATCTTAGATTAACGCGGGAAATCAGTAGCGTGTGTGCAGGAAATTCCAAGCGTTTCGTGAGGTAGGCAGACACAGACGACGCAGGCTGTTGGAATCATGGCGCGCTTTCTGCACCTCTTTCTCAACTACTTATACGTAACTCTCACTGCCACCAGTCTCGAAGTACCTCACACCAGTCTCGCGCAGTTTGCCGAGCTGGCCGAGTGAGTGATGGTGTTGTTTAATATAATAATAAAAGTTTTTATTATTATCATTACTTTTTTTTTAATTGCATATATGTGAGCACACATAACAGCGTTTTTTCAGTTATGTCAAACAGATGATTTTCCGAGAACTTTAATGTATGCAGACATTACGACTTATTACACTTGGAACGCAACACGAAAGAATTTCGAAAGAAGAAAGAGAGGCAAAGTAGTTGTTGTACAGCTTGGAATATTTTCATCTAATACTTTAGGAAGAATATACACTATTCATCCGAACCACGCAGAATGTTTTTATTTACATTTGCTTCTGATTACCGCTCGTGGTCAACATCATTTATACACTTGCGAACATTGAATCGAATAGTATATAATACGTATCGGAGTTGTTACAAGGTACTTAATTTTCTGGAAAAAGACAATCATTGGATGAGTCAATTGAAGATTCATCGGTTACTTCTAATCTATTTCAAATACGTACGCTGTTAGCAATTATTTTAACTGCATGTTCCCGTCACAACCATTATAATTGTGGGAGAAATATAAAAACTACATGGCCGAAGATATCTTGTGCAGAATGCTTCAAGAAACACATAATCATGGCTTGGATTTCACAGAAGATATATACAATGAAACGCTAATCGTCATTTAGGATCTTTGTCTCGCAATATGTGGCAAGTAATTGGCACAATTGGGAGTAACGGCACCGAATAGGTCGATCAATGCAACATTCGAGAGAGCACTGCTCAGAGAGCAGTCATACACCAGAAATGACTACAGCTGTTCGTCCAAGAAAATACACTGAAACTCCTTCAAGAACAAAACATACATTTGATATCATCATACAGGCTGTATCCAACCAATCAGGTGGATTGTACTTTTTGGCGGCTCCAGGTGGAACTGGAAAAACACACTTAATTTCCTTCATCCTAGCTAAAATCCATTCAAACGGACATATTGCGTTAGCACTTGCTTCTTTAGGTATTGCTACTACGTTGATGGAAACAGGAAGAACAGCGCATTCCGCTCTTAAAATGTCCCTAAACATACACTTCTCAGAAAACCCAATGTATAACATCTGGAATGGGAAAGTTTCTTCGTGTGTGCAAAATCATTGTATGGGATAAGTGTACAATGGATCACAAGAAGTCATTGGAAGCATTAGTTCTACATGCAAAGACTTTTTCGAAACATCAATCAGCCAATAAGTACCGATAAGTAGTTACAAAATTGATAAATAATCCAATTGAAGCAACAATTCTAATTGGATCTCATAAAGGGGAAGACGTACTACTTCCACGAATACCACTCATTCCGACAGATATGGCGTTCGAATTCAAACAGCTTCAATTTCCAATACGCCGTGCGTTCGCTATGACTATCAATAAAGCGCAAGGACAATCTTAGCAAGTGCGCGGTTTGAATTTAGAAACGAATGCTTCTCCCTCGGGCAATTATATGTCGCATACTCCAGAGTCGGTAAACCATCTGATCAAACAAAAAATGTAGTCCATTCACTAGCTTTACAATGAAAATAAAAAGACTTTTAGTTTAAAACATTTTTTCTTTATTTCCATTCTGTGCACAGCAACGCAAAGTAGGGTATTAAATTGAATGATCTGTTTTCTTGCTGGATCTATAACTATAATACTTCTATTTACCTCCCTAATAATTAAAAGCAGAAGGAGCCACAGTGAAGCGTGGCCGGGTTTAGCTAGTATTTAAATAAAATAGGAATATCAAAGGAAATTCTGTACTTTCTTCAGTTATAGCTTATCACAGACCCCTATACGCTCCATCTGCACTTTCTCAGGGAATAATGATGGCAAAAAATTCAAATCATAACTCCCTTTTTTTCTTGATTAGTATTTATCGATAAAAAAAAAGAATTCTACTGCTGATATGCAGGTTACAGAAGCAAACTTTTTTTTCAACGGGAAACCCCTATTTTTTATTATGAAATAGGGGAACCCCTATTTTTTCAAAAAGTAATTTTTTTGGGGGAGAAAAATTAAATTTGCTACTGTAGTTCCCATATTTTCAATTTTTGAACGAAAAAAAATTTTCTTACTCCTGACATTGGATCTTAAAAAAACAAAATGACTTCCTGTGTTGCTAATAACGTAAAAAAAAGCACTCAACTAAGAAAATTGATCTTTGTGCTTGAACTAAAAATAAACAAAAGTAAATTACAAAATTAAACTGAATGAAATTATAACTCCTCAAAATGCCCGCCTAATTTGGCAATACAACCTTCGGCCCTCCTCACAAACGAGACCGTCCATCAATACGCCTCAACGCACGCATCAACAACCCTTTGTTTTAGCTCCTCAACGGTTCTTATTGGCTCCAAATTAGAATACACCATGTCTTTTGAAGCGCACCAAAGAAAATAAACAAGAGGGGAAAGGTCCGGGCATTTCGGGAGCCAGCTAATCTCACTTATACGACTGATCCTTCGTTCCTAAAATGCGATTTAGATATTGTCTGACAGTGCGGCTGTTATGAGCTGGACAACCATCCGTTTGGAACCACATTCTCAGCCGCGTAAAAAGTCCCTCTTCAAATAGCTTCGACAGAATCTCTGACAAAAAATTGAAAAAAATTTCTCCATTAAGATCTTGTTCATAAAAGTATGGACCGATCAATTTATTGTCAACAATCCACACCATACATTCATGCTTATAACAACTTGATAATAGATGGGAATTTTTTCCAGCCCACTAACGGAAATTCCACCTATTAAAAACACCGTTGATGGTGAATTTCGCCTCGTCGGTCCATAAAATAAAACATAAAAATCTAGAATTTCCTCCGTTAATACACTCATACGAGCCAACAAATTAAGTTGGCGTTCTTGATCCCCTTCGCGAACCCTTGAACAATGTGGTACCTAAATGGCTTCATTTGATAGTACAGGAGTATTTCCCACAAGACAGTTTTACTAATTTCCAGAACTCTAGCCGCATTTCGAACTGAAGTGTCATTTTCTCCTGCACATATAGCAGTACATCAAACTCAGTATCGGATGCACGAACATTCCTAATCCTATTTCTTGCCCTTGGCGAATGACACTGCCAAACAAGCGGAACGCTGCAGCAATACAGCAATCGCTTTCCGCCTTGGGTGTCTTCGCTCAGGAAATATCTCCTGGTAAAACCATTGCAGCAGTGTGAGCTTGACGACGGCATTCAATAAAAATGTCGAATATCACTTTTTTCGTATGTCAAATATGGACGGTTCATCTTGTCGGAAAAAATGGAAGTTTGAGGTAGACTGAAAGTATTTTAAAAACAAGGCATTGTTTACAACTTGCGGGATTAAACAATAAACAATAGAGCATTTGTGTAAACATTCATCTTGCGTTTTTTTTTGTTTTTTTTTTTACCCTTTGGACAGATTCTAATGCGTTTATCCATAACTGTTTTTAATTACTAGGCCAGCGTAAAAAAACTTTATTTTGTACAAAAATTCATAAATTGGGAACTACAAAAGAAATTTAATTCTTCACAAACAGATATTCTCACAATATAAAGTACTTTTGGTATTCATAATAAAAAATAAGTGTTCCCATTCAAAAAAAAAAAAGATTGTTTCTGTAATCTGAATCAGCGGCAGAATATTTTTTTTATAATATCATTAGATACTGCTCAAAGAATAAAGGGAGTTATGCTTTGATTTTTTTCTTTATCTTCAATAATTTATAATCCGGGATTTAGCCCGGACACCCTGTATGTAATGTAAAAAGATAATGGTTCAGGTCGTCATGAAAACTAATGGAACACTGACAGGAATCATGATGTCTAGAAACAAGGCCCCGCTATTTTGCAATCTTGGCTGTAGGCAGTAAGCGAACTATGCCTCATATGGCATTTATACATATATATCTATATATTTTCACAACATAAATGTGGCCCCTCGCCTATACGACTACGCGTATGTAACTTCAATGATTCTCCCTTCAGGCGCGATAAATCAAAAAGCCTGCTCTTCTAGAGCATACGCCCGCAACTGGGTGTGCGATAAATTCTGAAGACACCAAAGTATTTGCCCAATTATCTCAAAGAGAAGGATTATCTCAAAGAGAAGAGACTGAAATTCAGAAGGAATAAAACTGTTGAAAATAGAACTGCAGCATTACATGGCTGCCCCACACATGACAAGAAAAAAAGAGCAAAATAAACGGTTTCTAGAAGCAATTTTACAGAATGAGTGTCCTCAGCCGGGTAAACTGGACATGGGAAGAAAAATTAGGCTCCATCCATTACCTAAAGACGGTTAAGATTCCCCATCCTAGTCGTATCATGATTTTCTTAGTGCCAGATGATATGTGTTCCCATATGGTTCTTGGGATTTCCGGATTGTGTATAACTGAAATCACATTCACTACATTTATAAAGCTTCTCACCTGTATGTGTTTGCATATGGTTCCTCAAAATTCCGGATGTTATACAAGTGAAATCACATTCAGTACATTTATTACTAATATCTCGCCAGTATACATACCATTCGATACTACTTTCGTGTAACTACTATCCCCACTTTGTTTAACTTCTCACACTGAAAGGTATATAATACACTTCTTCGTCATGTATGACTGTCTGCACACTAATTCAAATTAATCTTAGCAAAATTTATTATGGAGACATTTTTCCTTTGTGTTCTTAGTGTTTTGTATTTCAGTACTGATGTCTATACTCATCAGTTTTGTAAAAATCTATTTACGGTTGTTTTGTGCTAAAACACCCTAGTATCAGTTTCAATATCTTTGGAAAATATTTGAAATACTTTTAATATTTATAGCTCATGAATATTCACCTTTGCCACAGAAACGTCAAATCTGGAACAATACAGTAAAGTATTGTAGTGACTTTATTTACATTAATATTTTAAATAATTCAAATCTAAGTTTATGAGATACGAATTAATTTAGCTTTGTATACATTTAAATCTGGACTGTTTAAAATTTTCTATATTTATTCAATTAGTATTAATTTTATATAATTCAAACTATAAATCATCACCAACTTATAATATGGTGATATCTTTATTGTTATATATATAGACACTATAAATGTTGTTACTTATTTGGCTCAAGTAACTTCCACCAATAAATTATGATAATCATCATACTTACCTAAAAATAGAAATTGGTTAATTATTAATAGCTATTAATTAAGTTAATATGTCGTTTAACAGATAAGGGTCCAGGCCTTGCCACTAAAAAAAGTTCTCAGGAAATCTATAATGCTCCAATGAACCTCACTATCCACAAAGAGTTGGATTATCCTATTTCTCCTAGATCATGTTAAATTTCGATATCAGCAAAATATTTGATATTGTACTATCTTCTGTTCATTTCTGCTGCCTTAACTAGCAATTCGTTGCTGTGAGTTTTCTCTCAGTCTCAGTAGTGTTCATCGGTTACACAGTAAGCAATAATATAAACAAATGAGCGTCTCTACAGGAAATGGGGAATAAGAGAAACAACTGTACCAGAAAGTTCCGACTGCTGAGGGTTTATATAATTATCACCTAATAATAATAACCAAACAATAGTTCGAATTTCAATTCTAAATTAGAATAAATCTAAGAAAATTATATTTTTTCTAACTTAATTACAAACGAATAACTAACTTGCTTAGTTCATCAATAATGTTTTTGGTTTCGTTACGACCGTTGTATTCAATGTTGAAAATGGATTTTGAGGTTCGGTCATACAAAAGAACTCTTTTGTAAAAATTAAAAAGAAAAAGGGTAAAAATTTTTAGTGATAATTCCAGTAGTACAAAAGAAGAGCATTACACTGAAGAAGGCAATAAATTTGCCGAAACGTCGGTAGAAATTTAAAAAAGCGTTCTTTTGTATGACCGAACCACAAAATCCATTTTCAACATTCATCAATAATGTTTAAATTTAATTTAGATACCCTACTAAGCGACTATTATGTAAGCAATAACTTAAAATAAAATGGTATTATTGCAAGTAAATGTTTATGGAATACACGTCAATATAGAATACCAATGCATAACTTATTATTATTATTATTCAAAGAAGTGGAGGGCAAAACCCTACGCTATCCAAAGCCTCCCTGGGCCCATATAGTTACCCCTAAAGAATATCAACTACTGGGACTAGAACAAAAGTCCAGGCCCAGGTTTTAACCATTTAAGTTTCACCACAGACAGAACAAATCGGACTAAAACCTTAAAAGGGCATAGCTTAAGATCCTCTACCGATATCCTATTCCGGCCGAAGGTCCTAAACCTAATCTCCTCACAGCCCAAACAATCCGTCATCAGATGAATGGGTGTTTCCTTCTCCGTCTCACAAACTCCACAAAAGGGTCAGGCATGAGTCCCATTATATAGAAATATCTCCTTAAGCCAAAATACCCAGTGAGGAAGCCATTTTACTTTATTTTCGCTCTAAGCAGACAATTTTAACTCTTGAGCATCACAAAAGCGTGGCTACAAGGTTTGCATCAAAATGAACAAGAAAAATCTAATAAAGGTAAAAATAAGCAATGACATTCCTACTGAAAACAAATATATGTATTAATATCAGGGAGGTGAATTATAAAGAAATGTGGAGCGTTTCAGGCATCAGAGAGTTTCCATGTGACGATTTTGTAACTGCAAAAAGGTGTACATTATTCAAAATGTTTAATGTCGTGAGTACTAATGAGCTGAAAATACACGTTGCTAAAAGCGATTTTCCATCAGAATGCAATGACGACGCGTTAATTACTTCCAATAATAATAAAATGATTTTACTGCCATAATATAACTCAACATACTCTCATTGCAAGGAAACATACTACACTTTTCTTTCTTATTGCTATTCCTAAGTATTTAATGTCTCTTACCACTTTCTGTTTATACTGCTGCTGTCGAAACTGGCCATTCGTTGTTTTCTCAGTCTCAGTAGTCTCATGAAAAAAAATAGATCATATCTCAGCTCTAAATTACAATAATGTCCTTGTTCATCAATAACGCCATACTAACCAAGTATTACGTAGGTAGTAACTTAACACAGAAGTGAATTTTTACAATTAAATATTAATGGAATACACTTCAAAATACAATATCCATGCGTAACTTAAGAAAAATCTTTATATTTAAGAAAACCATCATTCCTTTCCTAACAAAATACAAACAAAGCTAACTATTATAACCTTCCTCTTCAAAAACTCAAAGCAGAGGGCACACGCCCTTTTCAACTTAAAATTCCTCTACAGTAGAATAAAATTAATACAATTCTTTCTTTATTGTTCAATTCTCAGGCGACTGAACTTAGTTATTATTATCATCCATTATTACTCTTCGAAATTATTTTACATTAAAGAAGAAACAGCTAGTTTTTTTGTCAATAGTTTAATTTTTTTTAAATGTTTATGGTGTTTAACTCATCTTCAGTTTCTGCAGTATATATGACAAATACATGTAAACTCCTAGTTCCACAAAGACATACAATAATTGCACTTAAACTTTCTTCACTAATCACTTCTATCTGCAATTAACCAAGAGGACGAGTTTGGAAGAAAGACATTCTTAGCTTAGCTAAGAATACTAAAATTCAAATCGTAGGCGCCAATTAATTGCAAAATAGAATCAGCAAAATTTTCTTGCCAGTTTTGAGAGGTTCTACAAGTTACGACAATATCTTTTGCTTATTACTTAACGGCAGTTTCATAGCTTTCATCATTAAGGGGCACATTGAGATTATATCTAGCCTGACAATGTAGATCAGTGTTCTGCAACGATTTCTTGCCCACGGCACAACAATGTTCTCCCCAAATTTCGCGGCCAGAGGTAAATATGTATATACACAATATAGAATGCAAAAATATTACATTTTTATTTTCTCTTACTCCTGCGAGGCGGAGTAAGAACTAGCCTGCATTGGAGGTTGATGTCATTCGTTTAATTGGATATCCAGGGGGCAGGTGAGAACAATTTCGGACACGAACAACTTCACCCCACTACGCGGAATTCAATTGTGGTACTTGTTTTCAATTGTCATACTTATACAATATCTGAACAGATTATGATTAGTAGAGCTTAACCAATTGGAAATAAGCATAACGCTATTAGGCCAATTAAAGCGGAGTTTGTCATGGGAAGCCAAACAAATTTGATTCTGAAAAATGTGATTAAACTAAACATTACTGGAATTATTATTAAGAAGATGTTAAGTGATGTGACCAGAAAGATAAGAAGTAAACTGCTAGCAGTAAGAAAAGAAATTCTGAAATCTAATAGGGAAGAAAAAATTAGAGTAAACAGAAACAGGTTCGAGATTTGAAAGTGAGTTGGTGTGGAAACAAAGGGTTAATCCATAATAGGTTTTACGAAATAATTTAAACATCAATCTCTTATCATTGGTGAGTCGACTACTTAAAGGTTCTTATACTTCATCTGTTCAACCTCATGAAGACAACACTTACAAATCAGTGATTAGTGATAAAAGTTCCAATCAAGAAGTTAATAATCAAGGACTGCAGTTACCGTCGGCCAAGTGTATTTTATACAATCAAATTGTAATAAAAGTGAATTGGCCAATTTCAATATTTCAATAAAAAATGTGTATTATAACATCGGTGTAATTATAAACAAACACGGTAATTTCTTTCTCAAAAATTTTGATGTTTTCTTTTTAACTGAAACGTTTTTGATGGATACAAATACGGATTATTTTAATAATTTATTATTTGAATACGAACTTGTTTGGATTAAACCAATAAAGCTAAAAAAATTTGGTCGAGGCTCGGGAGGAGCTTTATATGGTATAAATAAAAAATTGAAACCTACTATAAAGTTTAATAATATCATTAATTATACAGTAGTTGAAATAATAGATTAGGGTAAAACCACCACTCTGATTCCTAAGTATTTAAATTTTAATGATTGGGATAAAGATTTCGAGATTCTAATAAATGTGTTGCAATATGTCGAAAATACAAATATCGTGATTTCAGGTGACGGGAATGCCCATTTGGGGAGTATCCAGGAAATTCCTAAGGAAATCATAGCAGAATATCCGTCGTTTTCGAGATGTAGAAATTCTAAAGGCATGTGTTGATAGGAAGGGAAGAGTATTTCTAAATTTATGTTAATAATACAATTTGATACTTTTAAACGGTACGAGTTTGGGTGATTGCCAGGGTGAATTTCACATTCGTGTCACGCGGGGATCAATCGATGATTGATTTGTGTGCAGTATGTCCCCAAATGCTGCGTCACTGGTTGAAAGCTTCGGCGATTCGACGATTAGCTTCCGTTGGCATTCTATTCTTCACCAACATCTCGCTATTCCCCATCTCACCTCATCCTGCCACTCTGTCCGGCTCAATCCTACGGTGTTATGCGCCCCGTTCTTTAGGATAGTTGGTTCAGGAGCTTAATTCCGGTGTCATCTCGGAGTCTCTGGGATACCAGGCGCCCGCCCAGAGTAAGTAGCCTTACCCTGTCACTGCGGGGCTCTCACCGGGTGGACATATCTCCCCAGTTTTCGTGGGAACAACATGAAAAGCACCAAAGAATCTAATAAACAATGACCATCGGATGGGCAGGCTTTTGCCCCCAATCTCAAGGTCACAATGCAACCATACGGGGATCCATATGAGTTAAATCCCTAGACGAGGTTAACCAAATGTCGGCTGACGACATACGTAGTGTCCGCTTATCCGGTGCGTCCAACAAGCGGGTTCATACTTTAGTCAAGCGAGGTGTTGATGAGGTAGAGGACGTACGTACCAATATCAAGGAAAACTTCACGAGACAAGTGAGCAAGGCGGAGAAAGCCGAAAAGCGGCCGCTTTCGGAAGAAGTAAGCCAGGGGCGGCCTTCGAAGAGGATTAGGTCTCAAACCTTCAGGGGGCCGTATCCTCGGAGAGCGTCCCGATTGTCGCGGCCGATTACTTCGACACACAGTTGGATCCGGAGAGGCTAAAAAGCATCCAGAAATTCCTGCTTGCCGCCACCTCTACGGAGGATCGCCAAGTGCGTTTTCTTAAATGCACTCATAAAGCGCGATATCTCCTACTCAACTGTGCCGACGCAGACAGTGCGGCCTGGGTGGTGGAGGTCGCCCCTTCGCTGCGGCCCTCGGAGGGTGCTGCCTTGAGGACCCCGGTGGGGGACGAGGTCCCGAAGCCCGCAGTGTGCACAGTTTTCGTGCCACATGAGGTCGGCGAGTCAGTTAAGGCAGAGCAGGTGGTCAACCTGTTAAGGTTTGGCAATCTAAACCCTGGTCTGTGGACCATCATGTATGATGCACCCCGGAGAGCAAGGGCCAGCTCTTCACTTTATCCATGGGATAGGAGTCCCTGGAGGCATAAGAGATGAGGTTCTAAGTGTATCCCCTCTAAGTGCCCGCCAATACGCTTATCAACCACGTAGTCGCCAGAGGCCGCTCCGGATGATCTTAATAGACTACTCTCAAAATCCCTAGAGGATAAAGAGATTGCGGTAGCCAGCTTTTTAGACATAGTGGGCGCATTCAATTATGTATTGCGATCCTCATGCGTTGTGCGACTGGATGGTTCTGGTCTAAGAAATAGAAATAATATTTCCACAATTTCCATACCACCCTTAGGGTGAAAGTAGGGAGGGGGTGTCCACAAGGAGGGGTATTCCTCCTTGGACTCTGGTCGTTGATGACCTCCTCCGACCTATCCGCGAATGGCTACGAATGTTTGGGCTATGCAAATGACTTAGCAATTATAGTAAGAGGCAAACACCCCAGTACATCTCAGAGCGGGTACAAGCCGCTCTTAAAATGGTCAGGAACTGGTGTAGGGAAGAGGAGTTATCCATAAACCCCCGAAAAAATCATAATGGTTGCTTTGCACGGTGTCCAGGCGACTCTATGGCAGAAGTGGGGCTTGTGCCCCAGCCTGACCCTCTGGATCAATACCACGGTCATTAGACCCATAATATAGTGGTCTGCTGGACAATGACTCTGCAGAAGGGGACGGTGGGGAGGCTGAGTGGAAGCACGGGGTCCAAATGGTTCTACGGGGCCATGAGAATTACCCTGAATGCGGCTCTGCAGGTCCTCCTTACTTTACCACCGTTGCATCTGCTCATTCGAGGTGAAGCCAGAATAGGAATTCAGCTATCACCTCTAGGCATAATGCTGTTAACCAGAGGTTGATAGAAGAAGTTAAGGCTGACCAGGTACTCGGCATGCCTACCGATAGAATGGTTCCCAAGCTTTACTTTGTAAGTAATTTCCACATTCATCAGGGATGAATGGGACAGGGATGCCCTTCTGCTCGCTATACAGACGGTTCTAAAACTCCGACTGGGGTCGGAGCGGGGGTCTATGGGGCAGGCCTACAGTTAAGATTAAGGCCAGCCTAGGGAAGTACGCTACGGTCTTTCAGGCCGAAGTTGTGGCGCTACAACTCTGCGCTAAGGAGATTATAAGGCAAGGGTTAGTGGGTAGAAGTGTGGCCATACACTCCGATAGTCAGGCAGCCCTGAAGGCACTTTCCTCACACCAAATAGTCTCAAGACTGATGTAAAGTATTTTAAAACTCCATAACAGTACTGAATCTAGTTCCCCTACAATCTGTAACAACATGCAGGCATATTCTCATGAAGATAAACCGAATATTATGGCAAACTTCCTGGAGAGTGTTCATAGGCAGAGCAATGATAAGGGTTCCCACGTCATCGAATGAAGATAGAACGCCATGTAAATTTTATCTTGTCGAACTGCCATTATTCTCCCTCAGATTGTAGCTAACTTCGCCAAATGAAATAACTGAAGTCATCAAAAACCAGAAAAAATAAAAAATCACCAGGCTAGATAATATACATAATATTCTTAAAAATCTCCCTCGTAAAACCATGTGTTTATCACCAACTTTTTTAAAAGGTGTCTTGTTTTTGGTTGCTTTCCTAACCAATGGAAAACTTCAAAGATAATTCTTCTATTAAAGCCAAATAAATCATCGAAATAATTACCGACCTATTAGTTAACTCAGCATAATTAGTAAAATTCAGAAAAAAACCTACTCATGAGAATCAATCCCCATTTGGAAGAAAATCGGATCATCAAAGACGAACAGTTTCAGGGCAGGCCAACCTACAACTGCTCAACTAGCCACAATTGTGAACATGTTACCCTGGCATTTAACAATCGTAAGCACACAGGAATGGTTCTGATGGGCATACAAAAGGCATTCGATGCTGTTTGGCTTACAGGC
Source organism: Triatoma infestans (assembly GCA_011037195.1). Classification (NCBI taxonomy): domain Eukaryota; kingdom Metazoa; phylum Arthropoda; class Insecta; order Hemiptera; family Reduviidae; genus Triatoma; species Triatoma infestans. The sequence continues at coordinate 59,823 of JAAEAF010000950.1, forward strand.
ATTATCTACAGGCTACTGGAATATAAGTTTCCAAAATATATGTATAAGTATATATAAAAATTCAGCATCCGTTATGTTTGTGGCAGCAAAACTCAAAAAGTAGTCGATGGATTGACTTGAATTTTTTACACAACGTTGGATTTCTATGTAAGAGTGATTATATATACTTTTTACTCAGAAGTTCCCCGGAAACCATGAATTCCGAGCGTTTCGTAAAGTTGGCAGAAATAGACAGACGCAGACGCGTTCCGATAGAGATGCGCTCTGTGATCCGCTTTCTCAACTACTTATAGGTACCTCTATTCCGAACTTCTATTTAGATCTAAACTGAATAGCAAACCTGCAGTGTATAAGAGTATTAAATCTTACAAATGTATAAGGAAATTCGCATACGGATTTGGGTTAAATTCCTTAAATTTTTATAATGAAACCAATTTGAAAACTAACAATGCAGAATATGATGAATTAAAGTCTTACTTAAAAAAGTATAAGTTTTTTAAAGTTAAATCAGTGTCACTGTATTTTAAAAATTTCAATACTACATTTTATAATGTAATTAATCATAATATGGAAGCTCCCGAAAGAGCGAGTGCAGCAGCATGTTTGTTTGCTGATGCAACGGCATGTGAGAAATTACCAGATATATCACAATGTACAATTAACTTCAGACGTAATGTTAGTATACCACTTCAATATTTTTATTTGTATGAATAGCCGCTTGATGAGTGGTTGGATAACAGATTACACACTGGCATTAGTAAAAATAATGTATATGTTAAAAAGAAGAATGCAAATAGATTTGCACGTTTCAAAGTAAGATATAATGTTAAATGTAGTGGATATTGTGAATCCAGTAATTATAATGCTGAAAATATAAATGACATACCAAAAATGTTAATGGAACAGAAAGCGATTAACAAACCAAGTAGTTTATTTATTGGTCCTATATGGACAAAAAACGATTTTCCTAAAGATCAGTTACAATTACAGTAATATAATGTTCATTTTGAGGTGTACAAATATGTTGTTTATGAATTTTTTGGGAAAGTAATAAATTAATTAAATTGAAATTGTTCTTTCATTTCAGAATCCCTAATCCTATTCTAGAATGGTTCCAGGATTCATACGGAAATATTGTTACTGGTAATTACACGTGGCCTACATTTGTAATAGAAGCGTTGTTTTGCAGTAATTACTCCTACAGGTACAGGGGCATAATTCTTTGTTTCTGTGTAGTGAATGGATTTAATATAGACTTACTATTAGATTTGATAAGAAGTTGTGGTCTGTTCAAAATTAGACCTCATCAAGAAAGGGAGATAATCCTTTTATATTCATATTTTACTGACCATCCGAACGCTGATTTTAATAGAAGTAGATATTCGCCTTATGATATAATTGATAGAAAGTTTAAAAATTTAAACGGTGAAGATGTATTCTTTCCCAATCTTAGATTAACGCGGGAAATCAGTAGCGTGTGTGCAGGAAATTCCAAGCGTTTCGTGAGGTAGGCAGACACAGACGACGCAGGCTGTTGGAATCATGGCGCGCTTTCTGCACCTCTTTCTCAACTACTTATACGTAACTCTCACTGCCACCAGTCTCGAAGTACCTCACACCAGTCTCGCGCAGTTTGCCGAGCTGGCCGAGTGAGTGATGGTGTTGTTTAATATAATAATAAAAGTTTTTATTATTATCATTACTTTTTTTTTAATTGCATATATGTGAGCACACATAACAGCGTTTTTTCAGTTATGTCAAACAGATGATTTTCCGAGAACTTTAATGTATGCAGACATTACGACTTATTACACTTGGAACGCAACACGAAAGAATTTCGAAAGAAGAAAGAGAGGCAAAGTAGTTGTTGTACAGCTTGGAATATTTTCATCTAATACTTTAGGAAGAATATACACTATTCATCCGAACCACGCAGAATGTTTTTATTTACATTTGCTTCTGATTACCGCTCGTGGTCAACATCATTTATACACTTGCGAACATTGAATCGAATAGTATATAATACGTATCGGAGTTGTTACAAGGTACTTAATTTTCTGGAAAAAGACAATCATTGGATGAGTCAATTGAAGATTCATCGGTTACTTCTAATCTATTTCAAATACGTACGCTGTTAGCAATTATTTTAACTGCATGTTCCCGTCACAACCATTATAATTGTGGGAGAAATATAAAAACTACATGGCCGAAGATATCTTGTGCAGAATGCTTCAAGAAACACATAATCATGGCTTGGATTTCACAGAAGATATATACAATGAAACGCTAATCGTCATTTAGGATCTTTGTCTCGCAATATGTGGCAAGTAATTGGCACAATTGGGAGTAACGGCACCGAATAGGTCGATCAATGCAACATTCGAGAGAGCACTGCTCAGAGAGCAGTCATACACCAGAAATGACTACAGCTGTTCGTCCAAGAAAATACACTGAAACTCCTTCAAGAACAAAACATACATTTGATATCATCATACAGGCTGTATCCAACCAATCAGGTGGATTGTACTTTTTGGCCGCTCCAGGTGGAACTGGAAAAACACACTTAATTTCCTTCATCCTAGCTAAAATCCATTCAAACGGACATATTGCGTTAGCACTTGCTTCTTTAGGTATTGCTACTACGTTGATGGAAACAGGAAGAACAGCGCATTCCGCTCTTAAAATGTCCCTAAACATACACTTCTCAGAAAACCCAATGTATAACATCTGGAATGGGAAAGTTTCTTCGTGTGTGCAAAATCATTGTATGGGATAAGTGTACAATGGATCACAAGAAGTCATTGGAAGCATTAGTTCTACATGCAAAGACTTTTTCGAAACATCAATCAGCCAATAAGTACCGATAAGTAGTTACAAAATTGATAAATAATCCAATTGAAGCAACAATTCTAATTGGATCTCATAAAGGGGAAGACGTACTACTTCCACGAATACCACTCATTCCGACAGATATGGCGTTCGAATTCAAACAGCTTCAATTTCCAATACGCCGTGCGTTCGCTATGACTATCAATAAAGCGCAAGGACAATCTTAGCAAGTGCGCGGTTTGAATTTAGAAACGAATGCTTCTCCCTCGGGCAATTATATGTCGCATACTCCAGAGTCGGTAAACCATCTGATCAAACAAAAAATGTAGTCCATTCACTAGCTTTACAATGAAAATAAAAAGACTTTTAGTTTAAAACATTTTTTCTTTATTTCCATTCTGTGCACAGCAACGCAAAGTAGGGTATTAAATTGAATGATCTGTTTTCTTGCTGGATCTATAACTATAATACTTCTATTTACCTCCCTAATAATTAAAAGCAGAAGGAGCCACAGTGAAGCGTGGCCGGGTTTAGCTAGTATTTAAATAAAATAGGAATATCAAAGGAAATTCTGTACTTTCTTCAGTTATAGCTTATCACAGACCCCTATACGCTCCATCTGCACTTTCTCAGGGAATAATGATGGCAAAAAATTCAAATCATAACTCCCTTTTTTTCTTGATTAGTATTTATCGATAAAAAAAAAGAATTCTACTGCTGATATGCAGGTTACAGAAGCAAACTTTTTTTTCAACGGGAAACCCCTATTTTTTATTATGAAATAGGGGAACCCCTATTTTTTCAAAAAGTAATTTTTTTGGGGGAGAAAAATTAAATTTGCTACTGTAGTTCCCATATTTTCAATTTTTGAACGAAAGAAAATTTTCTTACCCCTGACATTGGATCTTAAAAAAACAAAATGGCTTGCTGTGTTGCTAATAACGCAAAAAAAAACACTCAACTGAAAAAATTGATCTTTGTGCTTGAAGTAAAAATAAACAAAAGTAAATTACAAAATTAAACTGAATCAAATTATAACTCCTCAAAATGCCCGCCGAATTGGGCAATACAACCTTCGGCCCCCCTCACAAACAAGACCGTCCATCAATACGCCTGCACGCATCAACAACCTTTTGTTTTAGCTCCTTAACGGTTCTTATTGGCTCCAAATTAGAATACACCATGTCTTCCGAAGCGCACCAAAGAAAGTAAACAAGAGGGGAAAGGTCCGGGGATCTCGTGAGCCAGCTAATCAAAATAAACGGTTTCTAGAAGCAATTTTACAGAATGAGTGTCCTCAGCCAGGTAAACTGGACATGGGAAGAAAAATTAGGCACCATCCATTACCTAAAGACGGTGTAAGATGCCCCATCCTGGTCGTATCATGATTTTCTTAGTGCCCGCATTTGATTTCATTCAATCTGACACGACCCTGAAGAAGCACACTATAATCTGGGCGAAACAACGCATTAATCCACTGACACGAGTCTAAACCCGAAATTTGAGTGTTGTATTCTAATTATTTAATTACATATTTGCAAATGCTGTATCACCCATCGTATTCACAACATATATAATGTATGGCCCCTCGCCAGAACGACTTCGCATATCTAATTGCAAACTTCCGGATTGCGACCAACTACAATCACATTCACTACATACATACGCCTTCTCGCCTGTATGTGTACGCATATGGTTCCTCAAAATTCCGAATTGTATGCAACAGCCAACACATTCACGACATGGATACGCCTTCTCGCAAGTTTGTTAGCAGGTGGTAGGTCAAACCTCCGGATGATACACTAGTGAAATCACATTCACTTCATTTATACGGTTTCTCATCTATATGTTTTCGCATATGCTTCTTGAAATGTCCAAAGTTTATACAACTATGATCACATTCACTACATCTATACGGCTTTTCGCCTGTATGTGTTCGCATATGTTGTTTCAAATATGCAGATTGTTTACATCTGAAATCACATTCACTACATTTATACGGCTTCTGGTCTGTATGTGTTTGCATATGTCTTTTCAAAGTATCAGATCGTGAACAAGCGAAATCGCATTCACTGCATTTGTACGGCTTCTCACCTACATGTTTTTGCATATGCTCCTTGAAATGTCCAGATTTTACACAACTATAATCACATTCATTACATTTATACGGCTTCTCGCCTGTATGTGTTCGCAAATGGTTCTTGAGATGTCCGGATTGTGTAAAACTGAAATCACATTCAGTACACTTATATGGCTTTTCACCTGTGTGTATTCGCATATGTATTTTCAAATTTCCAAATCGTGTAAAACTGAAATCACAGTCACTACATTTATACGGCTTCTCGCCTGTATGTGTTCGCATATGGTTCTTGAAATTTCCGGATTGTGTAAAACTGAAATCACATTCAGTACATTTATACGGCTTCTCGTCTGTATGTGTTTGCAAATGTCTCTTCAAATCTCCAGATCGTGGACAAGCGTAATCGCATTCACTGCATTTGTACGGCTTCTCACCTGTATGTATTCGCATATGGTTCTTGAGATGTCCGGATTGTGTAAAACTGAAATCACATTCAGTACACTTATATGGCTTTTCACCTGTGTGTAATAGCATATGCCTTTTCAAACTTCCAAATCGTGTAAAACTGAAATCACATTCACTACATTTATAAGGCTTCTCACCTGTATGTGTCTGCGTATGGTTCCTAAAAATTCCGGATGTTATACAAGTGAAATCACATTCACTACATTTATACGGCTTCCCGTCTGTATGTATTTGCTTATGCATTTTAATAATTCCAGATTGCTGACATCTGAAATCACGTTCACTTCTATGGCTCCTCGCCAGTATGACTGAGCATATGAGTTTTCAAATGCCTGGCTCTACTAACATTGGTGTTGTATTCACTACGTTTGTATGTTTTTCTCGCCACTATGAGTAAGCAAATTATGCTTAAAATTTGTTAATTTTCGCATTTACTGCATCTGTGGCTTTGCGCCAGAATGTATTCGTGTTTGTGCATTTAAAGGTGGGTTTGCGATGCACTACAATTACATTCTGAATATTTATACTTCTCGCGTACAATTCGATACTACTTTCGTATAACTACTATCCCCACTTTGGTTAATTTCTCACACTGAATGGTATATAATACACTTCTTCGTCATTTATGACTATCTGCACACTAATTCAAATTAATATTAGCAAAATTTATTATGGAGACTTTTTTTCCTTTGTGTTCTTAGTGTTTTGTATTTCAGTACTGATGTCTATACTCATCAGTTTTGTAAAAATCTATTTACGGTTGTTTTGTGCTAAATCACCTTAGTATCAGTTTCAACATCTTTCGAAAATATGTGAAATACTTTAATATTTATAGCTCATGAATATTCACCTTTGCCACAGAAACGTCAAATCTGGAACAATACAGAAAAGTATTGTAGTGACTTTATTTACATTAATATTTTAAATAATTCACATCTATGTTTATGAGATACGAATTAATTTACCTTTATATACATTCAAATCTGGACTGTTTAAAATGTTCTGTATTTATTCAATTATTACTAAATTTTATATAATTCAAACTATAAAACATCACTAACTTATAATATGGAGAGATCTATATTGATATATATACACTACAAATGTTATCTTATTTTGCTCAAGCAACTGCCACCAATGAAATATGATATATTATCACTAAATACCTAAAAATAGAAATTGGTTCATTATTAATAGCTATTAATTAAGTTAATATGTTCTTTAAGAGATAAGGGTCCAGGCCTTGCCACTAAAAAAAGTTCTCAGGAAATCTATAATGCTCCAATGGACCACACTATCCACAAAGAGTTGGATTACCCCATTTCTCCTAGATCATGTTAAATTTCGATATCAGCGAAATATTTGATATTGTACTGCCTTCTGTTCATCAGATGCATGGGTGTTTCCTTCTCCGTCTCACAAACTCCACAAAAGGGTCAGGTATGAGTCTTTAAGCCAAAATACCCAGTGAGGAAGCCAATTTACTTTATTTTCCCTCTAAGCAGACAATTTTTACTGTTCAGAATCACAAAAGCGTGGCTACAAGGTTTGCATCAAAATGAACAAGAAAAATCTAATAAGGGTAAAAATAAGCAATGAATTTCCTACTGAAAACAATTATATATATTAATATCAGGGAGGTGAATTATAAAGAAATGTGGAGCGTTTCAGGCATCAGAGAGTTTCCATGTGACGATTTTGTAACTGCAAAAAGGTGTACATTATTCAAAATGTTTAATGTCGTGAGTACTAATGAGCTGAAAATACACGTTGCTAAAAGCGATTTTCCATCAGAATGCAATGACGACGCGTTAATTACTTCCAATAATAATAAAATGATTTTACTGCCGTAATATAACTCAACATAATCTCATTGCAAGGAAACATATGCACTTTTCTTTCTTATTGCTATTCCTAAGTATTTAATATCTCTTACCACTTTCTGTTTATACTGCTGCTGTCGAAACTGGCCATTCGTTGTTCTCTGTTTCAGTAGTCTCATGCAAAGAAATAGATCAAATCTCAGTTCTAAATTACAATAAATGTCCTTGTTCATCAATAACGCCTTACTAACCAAGTATTACGTAGGCCGTAGCTTAACAAAGAAGAGAATTTTTACAATTAAATATTAATGGAATACACTTCAAAATACAATATCCATGCGTAACTTAAGAAAAATCTTTATATTTAAGAAAACCATCATTCCTTTCCTAACAAAATACAAACAAAGCTAACTATTATAACCTTCCTCTTCAAAAACTCAAAGCAGAGGGCACACGGCCTTTTCAACTTAAAATTTCTCTACAGTGGAAATAAATTTAATACAATTCTTTCTTTATTGTTCAATTCTCAGGCGAGTGAACTTAGTTATTATTATCATCCATTATTACTCTTCGAAATTATTTTACATTAAAGAAGAAACAGCTAGTTTTTTTCTCAATAGTTTAATTTTGAAAAAATGTTTATGGTGTTTAACTCATCTTCAGTTTCTGCAGTATATATGACAAATACATGTAAACTCCTAGTTCCACAAAGACATACAATATTTGCACTTAAACTTTGTTCACTAATCACTTCTATCTGCAATTAACCAAGAGGGGACGAGTTTGGACGAAAGATATTAAAGCTCGGGAAGAGCTTTATATGGTATAAATAAAAAATTGAAACCTACTATAAAGTTTAATAATATCATTAATTATAGAATAGTTGAAATAATAGGTGAGGGTAAAACCACCACTCTGATTCCTATGTATTTAAATTTTAATGATTGAGATAAAGATTTCGAGATTCTAATAAATGTGTTGCAATATGTGGAAAATAGAAATATCGTGATTTTAGGTGACGAGAATGCCCATTTGGGGAGTATCCAGGAAATTATAGCAGAATATCCGCCGTTTTCGAGATGTAGAAATTCTAAAGACACGTGTTGATAGGAGGGGGAGAGAATTTCTAAATAATGTGAATACTTACAATTTGATACTTTTAAACGGTAAAAGTGTGGGGGATTGCCAAGGTGGATTCACATTCGTGACACGAGGAGGTCAGTCGGTGATTGATTTGTGTGCAGTAAGCTCCAGTAGTATGAAATATGTCAATGGTGTTAGAGTTTTGAATGAAGTATTCTCGGACTATATGCCCATTTGTTTGGAATGGTACATGGAGCTGAGAGCTTACTCTGAGAATGTGCACGTTCCCTTGTTGCCGAGACTACTCTAGTGGATAGGGATCAGCATAGAAAAAAGATAGATCAGGAGATGGATAAATTAGATTTAACTTCTGAAAATAATGGTATACTAATTACGGGAGATTGCCACATTTATTAAAAATGCAGCAAATTATAAAGAAACAAACAACTCTAAATCAAAAAAAGGACAGAAAAAATGGTTTGATGACGTCCATTTTGAAAAAAAAGGTGTAAATCGTTCATACTAATAAATCTATATTGAAAAAGTGGTTCCCATTTAATTAAATCGCTTCAACTCAAAAATTTGATTTATCACAAAGAGTTATGCCAATCAAAGAAGAAAAACTTCTATTCAAATGTTTTAGATGAAATTAATACTGTAAGAAATTGCGAAGTATTGTGGCGATCTGTCAACAGATTGAGAGGTAAACAGTCATTTATAAGGGGCGGGTGTTAGTGTATTTGTTATGAGCATGGACTTGTAAGTGGGAGGACCCCAGTTCGAGTCCAGCGTATAACTAAATTTTTATATTTGTTTAAAAAATGTTAATAGTAAAGTAGGTGCTTCCGCGCCCCCGTCTACGACACCTAATTTGGTAGTTGGACGTTAAGCCCGCATGAAAAAATAGGCTTTACTTTACTTTTAAACAGTCATTTATAAATAATAATATATCTGTATATCGCTGGCTTGACTATTTAAAGTCATTGTTTAATCCACTTCTGATGTCGAACTCTGCACCCAATGCTCGATCTTATGTTATTCATTCCTATTAGGACTCCCCTATTACAGTTGAAATAGTGTTGTAAATAATATGAAAAACAAAAAAGCGCCTGGGTTGGATAGAGTAACTAATGAATTTATAAAAAATACTAATAATTCTTTTATGCACAAGTAAGAGGTAATATTCAACCAAATACGGTCTTCTGAAAAATGATCTAGTTCATTTAAATTTTCCATGATTTTTCCCTATCCATACAAAAGGAAATAGAGAGTTACTTGAAAACTATAGTGGGATTTCTTTATTGAATGGCATATCTACAGTTTTGCATTTCTTTATTGAATGGCCAATAGATTGTCAGCGTGGATGGAAGAGAATGGTATATTAAATGAATCACAAGCGGGCTTTGCAAGGCACTATTCTACGTTTGATAATATTTTCATTCTTTTTTCCATTATCAATTTAAAATTTTGCAAGAACGAAAAAGTATACCTATTCTTTATCGACCTGAAGGCCGCTTTCGACACAGTCAATAGAAACGCTCCTTTTTTTACAAATTATCAACTCTTCTAGTTTCCAACTAATTTCTCCGTATTTTAAACGAATTGTATAATGAAACTAGATCAGCTATTTACACGAACAATGGGATTTCGGATTTTTTCTGAGACAGAAACTGGCCTTAGGCAAGGATGCGTTTTATCCCCGGTTTTTTTTTTGTTTATTTGTTTGAATGATTTCAATGACTTTCTAGAAGAAGGTGTGTATATTAATAATAAAAATATAATGTTGTTAATGTTTGCAGATGATTTGATACTAATAGATAACTCCCCGAAATCGCTCCAAACAATGATTAACCAAGTAGAGAAATATTGCCGAACTTGGAAACTCTTTTTGAATTTAAATAAATCAAAAGTAATGGTTTGCAAAAAAAGAGCAGTTAAGTGGGGGAAATATTCCTGGTATTAGGAGGTGAAAAAATTAAGGAGGTAAAGAGTTATAAGTATCTAGGACTTAATACTACGACATCGCTAACATTAAAGTGTCATTTAAGGGAGAAACTAACAAGTTCAAAATTTTGTCTACGTTCCATATGGTCCCAGATTATCAAAATATAAATTTAAATAAGAAATTTTCAATTTTTGAAGCTATTATGTGTTATTCGGCTCAGGTGTGGGGATATGGTGGTACGGGGATGTGGAGGCATTGCAGAAATATTTTCTTAAAAAAATATTCACACTTCCCATGAATACCCCTAATTATATCTGGCTCAAGGAAACGGATCGCCTTCCGATGTTCGCATATACCTTGAGGCTTCATTTGAACTATTTGAAGAAGATTATCCAAATGGATTCAGTTCAATTCCTGGCGAAAGAAATTTTAAACTTAGTTTAAAGATTTAATAAAATATAGTGCCGAATCTGGGGTGGATCTAAACAAAATTAATGTTTTAAATTTGCTTAACAGTTCTTTGGAATCTATAGTAGAGGCTAAAAATTAAAAAGTTACAGGGGTAATATGGAGAAGGCGAACAGGGCCATGTTTTATCTACAGTATAGACAACTGATTACGAAAGAAAAGTCTTATTTGCAGGAAATAAACTTTTAAGTTAATAGCTTGATTTTAAAGTGCGAAGGGAACTTCTGAATTTGAATTACCAGCCATGGAGATCTGACAAAATCTTTGCATCTCTAATTTAAATTTGAGAGAAAACCATTATCATTTCTTAGGTATATGTCCCATCCTAAGAAAGAGCATCTAGGGAAAAAGAAGTTACACTTGTCAAGAAGTTAGAGATTTCTTAGAGGTAAAGACTGGAATTGCCTGTTATATTTGTAACAAAGGTTAAAGCCCTCATTATAGAAGTTTTCTGGTTTTGAAATTATAATATCGTCCATAGTAATGCAATTAGAAGTAGTATTGTGGGTCGTCCGAGTGGGGGCATAATTACCCTTATTAAAACAATTCAAATTCGTACTGAGCATAAACTTAAGCTGGGTTATAACTAAACTCTGTTTGTATAATTTAGATGTAATTGTAGGCAATATTTACATTAAACCTGACCACTTTAGGTAAGTTATTTTTGACTAGAGGAACTAATTGTTTCTATGTTAGAACTTAACAAACGAATTTCCAGACTACTGTATTTACCTTGGAGAGGACTTCAATTGCAGGATGGGTAATTTAAATGTGGAAGCGCAAGAAATTTTCGATGGGTTAAATCTATTTGCTTCAAAATCAACTCGAGACTCTACACCTCAAACAATGAGAAATTACTAAATGAATTATTAGAAAATGATGTGTTTTTTTTTGTTATTACCCAGAAGTTTGAGTGATGTAAACGGAAATTACACGTTTATTGGTAGGCAAGTAAATAGTGTAATAGATTTAATCTGGTCTAACTTTAAAGGCTTAGAATATGTGAAAGATATGACAGTATCGGAATTACTTTTTAATTTCTGATCACCTACCATGTATGCTGGAAGTTTACAACCCTAATAAGGTTAGTACCCCTACCAACATTATTACCAATTGTTTGGAAAGAAACTATTTTGTTTGGGATCCAAATAAAAAAGAATCATTTAGCATTAGATTTTTAGAATCCGTAATGATATTCAGAATTCCATTAATGTCAATAATTTGAACGACAAATATTTATTAACAATAACTGATATAGCACACCAGTTAGGTACATTTAATGAAATTCTCGGTGCTATAAATAAATGCAAATTTGGCGAAGCAGCGGGCCCAGATGGCATAAAAAATGATTTCTATAAAAATCTTCCTTCCGAAGGTGTTAATATTCTATTGAATCTGTTCAACATCGTTCTTAGTACTAAATCCACACCAAAAGCTTTGAATAACTTTGAAATGTTTCTAATTTTCAAAAAAGGTACATGCCTGAAAACTAAGAGGAATCCCTTTAGTTGAGATACAGAACTGTTTTCGCCTCGCGGATGTATCGATAGTATTATTTTTTCTGTATGCCTTAATTGAAGATTGGAGATTAATGAATGAGAAAAATGTGAATGAGAAAAAGAACTGTCTATGGATTTTTATCGACTTAAAAAAGCCTTTAACTCGGTCAATCATAACTTACTGTGGCACAAATTATATTATTATGGAATCAGTAGAAAATTCATAAAATTATTAGAATGTTTATATAGCAATGCCACAATGAAGGTAAGGATTGCTAACCAACTTACAAATGAATTTAATATTACTGAAGGTGTTTTGCAATGGGATACGATTTCATCTATTTTATTCTCTATTTTTATTAATGACCTGGATGAATATTTGTATACTAATGGATGTAGTCTTAAATCTATTGATAGTAAAAATGGGTAAAAATAGGCCTTTTAAACGCGGACGACGCAGTCCTTCTAACTCTGTAATAGATGCCCAGAAAAAAATTGAACGTTTTAAGACAATACTGTAATGTAAACGGCCTAGAAGTTAATATCAGTAAAACTAAGGTGTTCATTTTTAAAAAAACTCAGGGTAATACTATAAAAACAGTACTCTTTTACTATAACGTACATCTAAAAGTATTTAGTTCAGCAAATTATTTGGGTATATCTTTCTCTAACTCGGGTGTCTTCTATTTAGCCAACAAGGAAAAGATAAAAAAGGCCGCTGTTGCTTCTGGCATTGTAAAAAATGTTTTATATAAATCGCGCTCCAACATGGTGTACTAAAAATAAATTATTTGATAGCTGTGTTAGGCCGGTTTTATTATACGCTTCAGAAATATGGGCCCTTAGATAAATCCCTATTTTACTGGTCGTTACGAACCCCAAATTATATTGCTAGATTGGAAACTAAAAGAACTCCTTAAAATTCTATTATCTTTAAATCTGCTCTGAACTGGTGGTTAAACTGCTCTAAACATCTGGAACAAGAGATTTTCAAAAATTTGCTTCAGAAAATTTTTGCCGCTCGACAAGTCTCACAATAATGAAATTAAATATAATTGGGCCTCACAATTACGAAGTATACTAGATTGTATTGGTCATGATTGGTTGTGGGTGCAACAGGCCATAACTTTGTCAAACAAAATTTAAATCTAAAATTCTAAATGAATAATATGTAATCTATCTACATAAATTAGACCTGGAGAGAGGAAAAGATACCCCATGAACATCTTCATATATTCCTCAGTATAAAAACTTAATTATCCACAGACAGTACAATTTGTATTTATCATTCAAACTTCTTTTCAATTTATTCGTGTAATAACCAAACTGAGATTATCTTCCTCAGAGAAAGCAATCATTTACTACAAAGGCACTAATAAAGATAAAGATAGCTTGCTACACATCTTCTTCGAATGCCCTGTTTATGAAAACTTTAAAATGCAATAATTCATACGGTTGATACCAAAAGTATGGATCATTGTTTATCTTTTGAAAATGTACATCAAGTAACAAACGTATATTTTTTCTTTACGAACGTACTGAAAACTAGATCTTTGATATTATATCATGTTTGATACTTATATCTAATTAAGCAATGTAAACAGCTGTTGTGATAAATGAAGTCGACTGTATTAATTTTGTAGTTCTCGCCTTTCAACTAGAGAAGTACTAGTGTCTATTTTTATTTTATTTTTTATTTGTGTATATAAATTTTATCATTTTATTTCTTTTGTCATTTATTTCTGTCAATTAGGAGTTTATAAAAATGTACCAGACTCTATCTGTATATAGTATATTGTGTTCAATAGATAAATAAATAAATAAAAATTTTACCAATGGCCTGGAATTATAGATATTTTTTAATTTCGCATTTTAATTATTAGAACTTATTAGTTAATATAAATATACTTTGATTTACAAATCTGTTGCCCCTTTTTTTTTACATATTTTTACAGATTAATATTTCGTCTGTTTAATGCATAGGATAATTACTTTGTTATATGTTTAGCAATGTTTATGTATATATTTTCCTTTTTTTTTGCTTATTACCATTGTTATTATTTGTCTCTTCTTTCGATCAGTTAAATTTTATAACATCTGAACTTTCTGTTTATCTGATTATTTTTGTTTTTTGAAGGAAACTATTATTTTTGGATTTTATTTGTTTTGTATTTTGTATTTTGCAATGTGAAATGGCAACTTCTGGCAGCAGCGCCCGCTCTAGCGGTTACGTCGCCCCGGACAAAAAGTCAAATTGCCGCCCCTTAAGAATATATACATTACCGAAAAAGTTTTGGATCAGTTAAAAAATTGGGCCTTGAACTACTTCACTATAGTCGATCGGGTCCAATTGATATTCTTAAAGTTGCTCTTAAATCTGCCATGACCAAGTCCCCAATAGTTTCGAAGCTGAATGGCGGCAAGTGAAAACCAAGATTTTTAATGAATCTATAAGATTCTGGCTGAAGATTTTATCGATGTAAAGCAGCTCACCTCTGAAGATATGCTATAGAAGACTTAGTGAAGCTTTTGGATGGTTCTGACATTCCTTTATCTGGGTGGCTCTTCTGAGAGAAATGCTTTATTCTATAGGAGCGCAAAACATCTGGGAGGCCCAGCATGCGGTCGTGGTCTCTAATAACTTTAAAAATCTTTCTCTAAACTGACAACAATGAAGTACTTAACTCTTCATATAACGCGGAGATCACGAGTTTGAATCCAGCCATAGAATTTTCTTCCTAAGAGGCCCTACAGCTCACTGTCCGGTGATGGTCAGTGTTGTCGTAACGGGAGAACACTGTCCATGGGCCGGCAGTGCAGGAGAAGGCTCCGGGCGCAAATGACCACAGATGTTGTGACGCCTTAAATTAAAAAAAAAGAAAAATCAACTATAGATTGATATGTCCCTTGGCTAATGGTAGTTCATATTTAAATATTAGGTGCAATACCATTAAAACCAGATTGATAGCTCAAATTAGAGTAGCTAGTGATCGTCACCCCAGGATTTTTTGTAATGGAATAGCCTATTTATTTGATAAGGCGTCTTAAAAGAGTTGCTTTACTTGTGCGGTGGGCAAAAATGATAATACTGTGCTCTTTATTTTGGAATGCTCTTATTATAAATGTTTGAGAAGGAGGTTGTTAAATAGGTACTTTAGACTTGTTTTTGCTAACTTACTATATATAGAAAATAAAGAAAAGTTAAACTACTTATTTTATTTTATCTGTGAGGCTTTGGAGGAAAGATATACATAGGTTTGTAAAGCTTTATTATTTAATACCTATGAGGAGATCCCTCAAGCTCCTTCCCTAAGTATAATTGAATAAAGTCTATTTAAATCATTGTTATTATCTACTTTATTAATCAAGTAATTAATATTATTTTATTACTTTGAAGATTAAGCCGTAATGTTTCTTTTTGTAACGTTTGTATTTTTTGTTCAGCTTTCAGCAGAGGTCAATCTCATGCTACAGAAATGTATAGTTTCTCTAGGCAATAAATAAATAAATATTGAATGAAATTTCTAAGGAAATGTTCCAAGCAATTAGACCAGCCATTTCAAGAGATTTTGAAGCTACTTTCAAAAATATATCAAATACAATATTCAATCAAATACCAACAAATGAAATTAGCCCGTAAATTTTATTGACAAGATTTAGATAAAAGTACTTGAACTGTATGTTGGTAGTTACATACAAATGCTTATAAAAATAATGATTATATAGGATGGATTGCTATTTGAATCTATCCTTCAATAGTCTTAAATTTCTCATTTTAACATTGTATCTAAGTTATTACATACGATAATATTAAGAATCCAGCCCTCTATAGCTTCTAGCTGAAAAACAAATGTAAAAAATCTGAACCTCTCATGAAAAAGAAAGGAGGGAAAAATATCATATCAAGCATTATTCCAGAAAAATATCTTGGCAAATAATATGCCAAGAATTATCTTAATAGCTTGCGAAAGAAATATAATGTAGAAAAAAGATAAATAAATATTTGAATTTTATTAATATATATTAATATAATTAATATATTCATTTATTTCTAGTTTAAAAATGAAGTGTACGCTTTTTTTTTTCAATTATAATGTAATCTAAGTAATTTTTTCAGTTTTTGTGATTTTCTCCATAAAAACACCGACGAATTTTATTAAATTTGGTATACTAACTATAAAGTTTTGTCGATTACAATTTTGAAAACTGGAGAAGAGAAATTTGTGTGAGTGTTTCACACCAGATTTTTTTTGTTTTCTAATTAATAAAGTAACTAATTAAAATTAGTATATTTGTAGTTATAAAAATGGCCACCAGATAACAACACCTACTGAGAAATCAATTTTATTTATGGTTATATAGTTTGTCACTAGGTGTCACTACTTCCTAGATTTTTGGGGGAGTCCATTACGCTAATCCCCGTTCCTTCATAAAGACGCATTTTAAACTATTGAAAAATTTTTACATCACAGGATGGCGCTGTGATCGGGTGGCAAATTTTGGAACTACAATTCTGTATATCTAGAAGCTTATGCTTTCTAGCGGCAATTATTTGAACTACTACAAATTCTAATTAAGTAAGTGCTGTTACCTGGCGGTGAATTCAGAAACGTTAATTTTATTCGTTTTTAACTATTTTTCTTTTTTTATTTCAACTAAAATGTAAAATTTGAATTTTTTTGTTTGTTTTATAAGAATACAGTCCTAATTTTTTAGTATAAACTTCATCTACAACAATTACATTCTTAAAGCAGTTAGAAAAAAAAAATTTTATATTTGTTCCTTAGCTCTATCTTTTTTTGTCTTTTATTAATTATTCAATTATTTGTTAAAGGGGCTAATTGTGACTCTCAAATTAATTAAGTTATTTTTCTCTTATTAAGTTACATGTTATTTATAATATGTACTGAGACTTAAATTATAAATACCGATTTAAAATATTCTTCCAAATAATTGTGAAGGGTGTTCATCCCGAGACTTGAATTGCCTGTGACAAGCATTGCTACTGGATTGATAGAGAGCTTGCTATCATACAATGCAATCTTATTTAGGTAAATAGTATAATCCTCACCTCCTTTATTTATCTGTAATACATGTCCACTAACCGCTTATTTGCAAATGAATTATACAATAAAGGAATGAAGGGTGATTGTTTTATACCAGATTTCTTTTTCCTAAATCGCGGCAGTAGACTAAATAAATTTAGCGATGTCAAATCTAGACTATGAGGGAAAATGCAGACTTTGTCAACAGAGCATCATTTTGTTTAGGAACATAATTTTTTTCTTGTACAACCTTTATTTGAATCTTATTTTTCGCATTATTTGTTTGGCTCAAAAGTTTTATTTTCGGGACTTCATTAGTCATCAGTTATTTTAGTTTTACTTTAGAGAAAAGCATATTGCTATTGTTCCTTCAGAAAAATGTGGCAAATTAAAGTAATAAGAATTTATATGTGTAGACAGTATTCAACGTTTAAAGAAAATCGTTGCAGTCAATTTCGAGAAAATCACGAAAAAGTGAAAAAAAAAAATTCAGTAAGTTCGCACTGATTTTGCCGTCTGTGCAATCCAAAAAGTAATTTCTGGCAAATTGAATTAATTAACTGGTTTTGTTCTGCAAAGTTAAGCCTTTGCACTAAATCGCCCCGGACAAAAAGACAAATAGTCGTCCCTTCATATATATACACTACCGATCAGTAGTTTGGGATCAGTAAAAAAATTTAGTTATTTACTAAAATTCTTTAAAGAAAAATATAGTTACATTGTAATAGGAATTTTCCAGTAACGTGATTTACGCATAATACCCATTAAAAAGGCACATTTTAAAATAAATATTTTATTAACATAAGTAGGATACCTTTATAGGCCCGGAGCCCTTCTGTGATTGCCCAGCAGCCTCATTCAACCTTCTATAAAGGAATGGATAGAAGACTAGCATCAGCGATGGTGGAAAAGAACGCCAGGGCAGAGGCAGGCTAAATTCTTTGTTAAGACTTGGATCTCATTCACTAGGGATCTACTGAGCCATAGCCGAAGCGATATAAGGATAATAGTGGGTCTGCTAACAGGACTTTACAGGCGGCTGTATAGGCACATTCACCATTTACTACTAGCATAACCGTTATGCCGTTTCTGCGGGCCGAGGAGGAAACTCCCGCACACATCCTTTGTGTGTATGCCGGCCTGGCGAGGACAAGGTTTCTTCAATTGGGAACTAGCAATTCCGAAGCCACATTAAGCTAGGCCGAAGCAATTCCAAGCTAGGCCTGATTAAGAAGGCGAAGCTGAGGGATGTCATACCCAGGAGATACACAATAGACCTCTCAATTAAGGTCGCAGCGGAATGAGGCGTGGCCCTCCCCCATCCAATCTAACATAGTATACACTTTGCCCTTTGAGAAACAATTTACCTCTTGGATTTGTTAGTAATTCACAGAGAATAATTTCTTACAAATTATTGATTCTGTTTATACATTAGGACTTTGTATTGTTTGTCAACAAACCATTATTTACTTACTTTTTACTAATTGGGATTAGTTCACTCCTTGAGCTTTACGGTTTATGAGTATATCTTCACGGTTTATAATTATTGAGTACATTATTGATTTTCCTCTTATGAATTAATACAAAATGGGCAAAGTTAAAGAACTGAGTGTTGCTACCAGAAGTGCCATTATGCAACAGGACAGTGACCCTAAACATACTTCCAAATTATGTAGACAATACCTTAAGGAAAAAGAGGATGAAAAATATGTGTCAATATTGACTGGCCCTCGCTATCCCCGGTCTTGAACCCAATTGAACTTTTGTGGGATGAGCTAGATGGAAAAGTTCGTATCAACTGCCATAATTCTTCATATGCTCTGTGGCAAATGCTGTACAGTGTGTGGAGTAATATTGAATTCGAAACAATCAATAAATTGATTGAGAGAATGCCTACAATTATAAGAGAAGTAATTAAGCGGAGAGGTGGTCACTTTGATGAAAAAGCCGTTTAGTCGAAATTTATTTTTGGGAAAGATTTACACTTTGTAATGAATTTGTTATAGCTTATATTATTGTATACAGATTAAATACAACATTTTTGAATTGCTGACATTTTATTTCATACATAACAAATCATTCAATTAACAAAAATAAATATAACACTTTTATTCTAGGTTGTCCAAACTTTTTACCAGCAGGTATATATTTTTTTCAGCAAGTCGATGCATGTTCAAACGCAAGCTGAAGCAGCACTCTGTTTGCGTGCTAATGCTATTCTGTTTAGAGAAATATATATGCTTGTTCAAACACGTTCAAGCATCATCCTTTACAAATAATGCGATAGTTTTTCAATAATAAAGTAAATATTTTTAGAATGAGATTTTTGTACGGCAATGTCCAGAGGAGTTTTTTTAAGAAAAAAAATTTCTTTGTTGCTCTACGTTTCGGGTAGCATTGGTGCCCTTCTTCAGAAGCTCTGTAAAAATTTATTGAAGAAAATACCTTTTTGCACAATTATAGTAGTTATGAAAAGTTCATAGATTTATAAAAAAGAAGAAAGAAAAATTTAAATTAAAGAAATATTAACAGAAGAAATTATAAACGAAGTGACAGTAAATTAAATAAAATGATATTGACAAAGAGATAAAATAAGACAGATAAAAACACCTTTTGGGTAGGGAACGTTGAGACTGAAGGGAAGAGAGAATATTTTTTAAAAATTCCAAAAACTTTTAAAGGGTGGGAGGGATAAGAAAAATGTTTGTAGTGAGGCGCGGCAATTTCAAATTTGGAAGAACAATTTAATGACGAGTGACGAGTATCTTTTCTTAGTGATAGAAAATATTTTTAGCTTCAAGACATAAAAACAATATAAATACGCTCTATACATTATTAGCGAACGAAAAACTCGGTCAGTGAAATTTGAGTATTTAGCACAAAAATATTTTTCCCACACTTCGCAGCCAAAATGAGGCTCCGGACAAATGTCCGGGTTGGCCGTCCCTGGAGCGGGCTCTGCTGGCAGACTGTTGCGATCAAAGCCAGGAAAACTGATTTCAGTGTATGTAATTAATATATGTTTGTTATTTTAAACTTTAATTAACACATATAAATTAATAATAATATTCCGTTTGGGTGTCACCATGGGATCCGTCAGTAGGTCACGGGTCAAAATTCCTCGACCGGAAGTACCATTTTACTGAATGATTTTTCACTTTTTTGCAATTTTATCGAAAATGCCTCCGACAATTTTCTTTAAACTTGTTATATCAACTACACATACTAAGATCTACAACTATTATTAAAAAACATTTCTCTGGAAAAATTCATTTAAGGACTTGATCAGAGGAGGGGAAGGTTTATTCACCAAATTTGGTACACAAACAATAAAATTTGTCAATTACAACTACGAAAACTGGAGTAAGGGAAAGTTGAGTGAGTGTTTCACACCAAATTTTTGTTTGTTTGATATATATACATAACTTACGAACTATACTTATGTGGGTGAGGTATTTTGAGGAGATTATTGCACTGCGACCTGAAAAATGTATTGTGCCCGCCTCCGCAGCCTTCTCCAATGTACATCCGGCCACCAAGCAGCGTTCTCTAGCTACAGACAACACTGCCCATCACCGAACTATTGAGTTGTAGAGGCTCCTAGGGAGAAAAAAATCTAAGGGCAGCATGCTGCATTCGAACCCGTGACCTCTGAACTATACTTTTATAACATAATGTAAAAGAAGTGGTAATTAATGTGATACCTGGGCTTGGTTCAGCGAACACTAATGCTTTATCAGAAATATTTTCCGTGATAGCTTGCTTCTTTCAAGTGGAAAGCAAAATTCAAGCCCGAACCTATGGGTAAGAATGGGATACGTACCAAAAAACAGTGAAACTAAACAAACTACTGAAAGACCCACAACTGGACTCGCCATTCGTTGCCTAGTTCAGCTTTCACTCAAAGAACCAGGCTAACATGGAAAATAACTCTGATGCTTTTCAGGTCTGGGGAACCAACCACAACAACAAATGCTTTATATTTGGCTCGATGCAGGTCATATGCAGCGCATGGCTGGCCCCCACTGCGTTGTACCTACTATTATCTATGGGCGCGGCGGCACACGGCACAATAGTGTAGAGCGCTGGTTACGGAGCATTGCTGTAGATGATTAATTAAATATACAAGTTGTTGCTTAGGAGAAAATGTACTATTGTCATGAACTTATAACAGGATTCATCCCGATTGCAAGTATCGTTAAATTTTGGCTATACAGATATTTGATTCAAAGAATTAGTAGCCCTTCTCATCCTAGCATCGTTGAGGGTTGAACTAGCACTAAGGAGTGAAGTAGCAACAGAAGGCACACCATTAAAAAGAAGTTCGCCTTAAGTTAACATTTGAATGAGTCTTTAATTTTTATATGCCCGCTATTAATATAATATTAATACCATAAATTACATTTATATAATATAAATTAAATAGTTTTTGTGATGTAACAATATTTGTTAGACAATACTAATTCAGTTCTTCTTTCTTAAAGCAGAGGGGGTTCTTTCAAATTGAATTTACATGATTTTATTTTCGTATGTATTTCTTTCTTTTTCCACGTAAGAAGAGTTCATTGTTATTATTATAAATGCTTTATTAGGTAATAGTAATTTTACATGTTTTATTTTTTAATTTGACTGTGAAATACAGTGTTACTTCCGACTAACTGATTTTGATCAAAACCTAGTGTTTGCATTGAAAACTGAATATCAAAGTTAAACTATCAGTAATTTACTTTCTCTTTCTCCTAGCAAGGAGTACGGTCAGTGACAAATTCTCGAAATTCGAGTTTTCACGAGAAATACATGTTCTCGAGTTTCCTGAGTACGAAACAATGTTTGTATGGAATTTACTATATGAGACTGAGAGACAGTTCGAAAAAAGTATGTATAAAATAGAATATCGCAGGCAACGCACACTTGGTATACCTTTTAGGTACTACCACCGCATTTGATATGATGATTTCAGACAAATGGATTTTGAAGTTCCACTTTAGTGAATATTCTTTTCAGCTTTCCCTCGATTGTCTCAAAAATTGGCCCCAACGATTTTAAATAGCTAATACTTTTATTTGTAACATTTCCCGAGGTAAATAGATTTTTGGGGGGTTCTGAAAGTACAATATCATTTCTGTAAAGTGCCTCATTAGTAGAATGTATATTTCTACTATCCAAATAATATTAATATACATTACAAGTATTGGTAGAATTTAAAATTGTAAGAAAAATCCGCTAACTGAAAGTGCGATTTTACTATCGCTTTATTGTAAAATAAACAATTGATTTTAGATAATTCTGTAAAAAAATGTTATGTAAAGTTCCATTTGCAATATCAGGAGGTTCGGTTGTATATTATTTGCGCTTATTTTATTGATTATCAGATAATAATTCATTATATGCTTGGGTTGGTAGTAGTCCAGTACTATTCCTGACCATCTCTTAATATTTATCTTAGGGCAAGTCTTGATATTTTGCTATTTATAATATAATATTCTCTACCGATCTATTAATACTGCAGAAGATCTCGAGGAATGATCAATAAAAACTAAAACTTTTTTTTAAAACTATTCCAACGTTTCGACAACTTTATTGCCTTCTTCAAACATAAAATTTAAAAAAATGTTAATCGGGGTTACATTAATGTTCATTAAACACACTAAACATAAAATATATACTAAACAAAACTTGATATGGCAAAAAGTGTTGCATTTGTAATGAGCTACATCATCAGAAAAAAAATATCTGGTGTGAAACATTCACACAACTTTCTCCTACTCCAGTTCTCAAAATGATAATTGACAAATTTTATAGTTTATGTACCAAATTTAATGAAATTCGTCGAAAACTGAAACAATTGTTCCATAAAAGCGCAGTTTCGGTTTACTAATATTCTTAACATTTTGGTCGTCAATTTATTTTTAATTAATTTTGTTTGGACGATAGAATTGTATAATCAACTATGATAGCACTTTAGGGGAAAACATAACCCCACCCCCTCTCCCATAACTGCCCTTAAATGAATTTTCCCCGAATTTGAAACTTTTTATTTCAAATAAAAGTTCTAGCTTATAGTATGTTTAGTTGATATAACAAGTTTGAAGAAAATCGCCGGAGCGATGCGAAAAACACAAAAAAATAAAAAACTAACAAGTAAAGTGGTACTTCCGGTTGAGGAATTTTGACAGATGACCCACTGTCAGATGCCATGGTGATACCTAAACGGAATATCAAGTCTCAACTTTCTATGGTTTTTCGTTTTTGAGCTGTACTGTTCTCATACATACATGCATACATCACACACACACACACAAACACACAGAGACCATTTGCTAAAAACCACTTTTTTTGACTCAGGGGACCTCAAAACGGATATTTTCGGTAAAAACTCGATAACGAAAATTTGACACGATTACAAATACTAGGAGTAAGAAAAAGTAAAAATGTATGCATCAATGTATGTATGTAAAATGTTTACATGTAACCCCGATTAACAATTTTTTAAAATTTTATCCGTGAAGAGGACAATAAATTTGTTGAAACTTTGGAATAGTTTTAAAAAAAGTATATTTATTGACCGCTCCTTGATATCTCCAAGAGTTTTTGCTATTTACATTGAGTGTGTAAAAATAAAGTTATTATAAAATTCAGGAAATATTTATTAGGTTATTTTTATATGTGAACGAAATAATAACTCATAAAAATAATATTATATTTCAATTAGATTTGTGGTATTTAAAAGTCAGATCAAATCCTATGTCAAATAAAAATTCAAAATAAATATCAAATAAATATATTTATTAAAATATCAATTAAACAGCCATTATCTCACAATGCTTACTATTTAAAGTACACGATAAAAATAGAAATCATTTTAACATTATAAAAAATATCAGCAGTTCCAACACCAGCTAAACATCAATAATTCCAAACAAAAGGAATTCTCAGATCAATGTCCAATGAAAACAAAAATCAATAATTCCAAAACAAAAGGAATTCTTGAATCAATGTCCGTGCATCTTCTGAATAAAATTAACAAAGCTGGATAAAGTACGACCATTCAAACTCCTATTAATGGAAACGTTTCCTTAACTCAGTCAAATATAACTTGGGGACCGAAGATGACAACCTCACAACACCAACAACCGCCTGAAATACTCGACTTGGACGTTACACTCAGCTCCCTCTTTAAAGAAGTAAAATCTATGCTTTATTTTGAGAATATAGTGACTGAAATAAAATCTGTACTAATACAATTAAAAACTGCAACACACCCCATATCTAAACACGTAATTATTGCTGAGGCTTTCTACTCGTATACGGATTAATTCAATTTATTTAAGTTATTTATTATTTAACTCCAAGATTCATTAATCAAACGTCATATTTGTTTTTGGAAATGCTAACTGGCAGCATATAGATATATACTCCATAATAATCTTCATAGTCCACCGCTTTTAGCTTAAGCCTTCCCAGCAACATCAAAACACTCATACGTTTTACAAATAAAATCCGACATTTATATCAAAAATATAGATGTTACTCACTGAAATCACTGCTGAATCGATTAAACAAAAAATTCACCTGGCGTAATGATGGGTGGAAATATCTTTCTAACAAGAATCCTACTAATAATTCGCTATGGGAGGATGTAAAGTATTATAAAACTCCATATAACAATACTGAATCTAGTTCCCCTACAATCTCTAATGCAGGCATTTCCTCATGAAGATAAAACGAATATTATGGCAAACTTCCTGAAAAGCGTTCAAGACAGAACAATGATAAGGGTTTCCCAAGTCATCGAATGAAAGAGAACGCCAAGTAAATTTTTTCTTGCCGAACTGCCATTATTCTCCTTCAGAATGTAGCCAACTTAGCCAAATGAAATAACTGAAGGTATTAAAACAAAAAAAATTAATAATTAATAAACCAGGCTTAGATAATATACATAATATTCTTCTTAAAAATCTCCCTCGTAAAGCCATTGTGTTTCTCATCAACCTTTTTAATAGATGTCTTGTTTTTGGTTGCTTTCCTAACCAATGGAAAACTTCAAAGATAATTCTTCTAATAAAGCCAAATAAATCACCGAAAGAGTCAGATAATTACCGACCAATTAGTTAACTCAGCATAATTAGTAAAATTCTGAAAAAATCCTACTCATGAGAATCAATCCCCCATTTGGATGAAAATCAGATCATCAAAGATAAACAGTTTGATTTCAGGGCAGGCCAACCTACAACTGCTCAACTAGCCAGAATTGTGGACGATGTTACCGAGGTATTTAACAATTGTAAGCACACAGGAATGGTTCTGATGGGCATTCAAAAAGCAGTCGATACGGTTTGGTTTACAGGCATTATCTACAGGAATATAATTTTCCAAAATATTTAACTAAAATAGGAATATCAAAGGCAAATCTGTACTTTCTTCAATTCTAGCTTATTACAGCCTGTATATGCTTCTTCTACAGTTTCTCCGGAAATAATGATGGCAAAAAATTCAAATCATACCTCCCTTTATTTTTTGAGTAGTATCTAACGATAAAAAAAAAATTCTACTATTGATATGCAGGTTACAGAAACAAACTTTTTTTTAAAGGGGAACCCCTATTTTTTAATATGAATTCTAAAAGTACTTTTTTTTGTGAGAAAAATTAAAATTGCTTTTGTAGTTCCCAAGTTTTCAATTCGGAACGAAAAAAACATTTTTTTACTCCTGACAGTTGGATCTTAAAAAAACAATTGGCTTCCTGTGTTGCTATTGACGTAAAAAAAAAAAAACTCAATTGAAAAAATTAATCTTTGTGCTTGAAGTAAAAAATAAACAAAAGTTAATTACAAAATTAAACTGAATGAAATTATAAACTGCTCAAAATGCCCGCACACTTGGGCAATGCAAACTTCGGTCCTCCTCACAAACGAGACCGTCCAATAATACCCCTGCACGCATCAACAACCCTTTGTTCTAGCTGCTCTACACATCTTATTGGCTCTAAATTAGAATACACCATGTCTTTTAAAGCGGGAAAGGTCCGGGGATCTAGGGGACCAGGTAACCTCACTCATACGACCTATCCTTCGTTCCTAAAAGTCGATGTAGATATTGTCTGACAGGGCGGGTGTTATGCGCTGGACAACCATCCGTTTGGAACCACATTTCCAGCCGTGGAAAATGCCCCTCTTCAAAAAGCTCTCTGACAAAAAACTGAAAAAATTTTCTCCATTAAGGTTTTGCCATAAAAGTATGGGCCGATTAATTTGTTGTCAATCAATCCACACCATAACATTTCCGCTTATAACATCTTGATGATAGATGGGAATTTTTGTCAGCCGACGAACGGAAATTCCACCTATTAAAAACACCGCTGATGGTGAATTTCGCCTCGTCGGGCCATAAAATAAAAGATAAACAACTAGAATTTCCTCCGCTAATACACTCACACGCGCTAACAAAGTAAGTTGGCGCTCTTGATCCCATTCGCGAAACTCTTGAAAAATGTGGTATCAATTCATTTTATAGTACAGGAGTATTTCCCACAAGCCAGTTTTACTAATTCCCAGAACTACAGCCGCATAAACAGTAGTACATCAAGCCCAGTATCGACAGTACGAACATTCCTAATCCTATTTCTTGCCCTAGGCAAATGACACTGCCAAACAAGCGGAACGCTGCAGAATACGAGCAATCGTGTTATGGCTTGGGTGTCTTCGATCAGGAAATCTCTCCTGGTTGACCCTTGCAGCTGTGTCAGCTTGACGACGGCATTCAACAAAAATGTCGAATATCAGATTTTTCGTACGTCGAATATGGATGGTTCATCTTGTCGGAAAGAATGAATGCTCGAGGTAGACTGAAAGTATTTTAAAAATAAGGCATTGTTTAGAACTTGCGCGATTAAACAATAAACAATAGAGCATTCATTTTGCATTTTTTTTTTTATCCTTAAGACAGACTTTTATGCGTTTATCTAAAACTGTTTTATATTACTATACCAGTGGTAAAAAAAACTTTAATTTGTTCAAAAATTCACGTCTTGGGAACTACAAAGAAATTTTAATTTTTCAAAAACAGATTTTCTCACAAAAAAAAAATACTTCTAGAATTCATAACAAAATATGGGGGTTCTTATTCGAAAAAAGATTGTTCCTGAAACCAGCATATCAGCAGCAGAATTTTTTTTTTTTATAATATTATTAGATGCTGCTCAAAAAATAAAGGGAGTCATGCTTTGAATTTTTTATTCCATCATCAATAATTACCGAGAAAAAGTGGGTGGACTTAGCCCGGACACCCTCTGTATGTATATGTAAAATGATAATGGGTCGGGTCATCATGAATGCTAATGAAACAATTAAGGAATCATGGAAGTCTAGAAACAAGGCCCGTTATTGTGCCATCTTGGCTTTAGGTTATGAGCGAGTCAAAATTCTCCCTTCAGGCGTGACAAAACGAAAAGGTGTCACCCTTTCCCGAGCATACGTCCGCAACTGGGTGTGCGTTAAATTCTGAAGACACCAATTAACCAATTATGAGGATTATCAAGTAAAACAAGAGATTGAAGTTCAGAAGGAAAAAAACTTGAAAATATGACTCAATCTAAGCATAACATGGCTGTCCCCACACATGAAAAGAAAAGAAAAAGCAAAATAAACGGTTTCTAGTAGCAATTTTACAGGATGGGTGTCCTCAGCCGGGTAAAAAGGACATGGAAAGAAAAATTATACACCATCCACATCCTACAGACAAGATGGCGGAGTAAGAGACGCCCATCCGTGGTCGTATCATGGTTTTTTCTCAGTGCCCCGTTTCAATTTATTCTACGTGACACGACCCTGAAGAAGCACACTATAATCTGGGCGAAACATAGCACTAAACCACTCACACGGTTCTAAATCCGAAACCTGAGTGTTGTTTTCTAATTATGTAACCACATATCTGCAAATGCTGCATCACCCCATCGCATTCACAACATATATATATATATATATATGGCCCCTCGCCTGTACGACTTCGCATATGTAATTTCAAACTTCCGGATTGTGACCAACTATAATCACATTCACTACATACATACGCCTTCTCGCCTGTATGTGTACGCATGTGGTTCCTCAAATTCCGAATTCTATACAACTGCCAATCACAAGCACTACATGGGTATGGCTTCTCGCCAATACTATTAGCATATGGTAGGTCAAACCTCCGGATGATACACAAGTGAAATCACATTCACTTCATTTATACGGCTTCTCACCTGTATGTTTTCGCATATGCTTCTTGAAATGTCCAGATTGTATACAGCTGAAATCACATTCACTACATTTAAACGGCTTCTCGCCTGTATGTGTTCGCATATGACTTATCAAAGATCCAGATTGTGTAAAACTGAAATCACATTCACTACATTTATATGGCTTCTCACCTGTATGTATTCTCATATGTCTTTTCAAATATGCAGATTCTTTACATCTGAAATCACATTCACTACATTTATATGGCTTCTCGTCTGTATGTGTTCGCATATGTCTTTTCAAATATGCAGATTCTTTAAATGTCAAGTCACATTCACAACATTTATACGGCTTCTCGCCTGCAAGTGTTCGCAAATGAAATACCAAAGGTCCAGACTGTGTAAAACTGAAATCACATTCACTATATTTATACGGCTTTTCACCTGTATGTATTCGCATATGTCTTTCCAAATATGCAGATTCTTTACATCTGAAATCACATTCACTACATTTATACGGCTTCTCGCGTGTATGTGTTCGCATATGTTTCCTTAAAATACCGGATGATATACAACTGTAATCACATTCACTACATTTATACGGCTTCTCGCCTGTATGTGTTCGCATATGTATTTTCATGTTTCCAGCATGAGTACAACTGTAATCACATACACTACATTTATACGGCCTTTCTCCTTTATGTGTTCGCATATGGTTCTTGAGATTTCCAGATTGTGTAGAACTGAAATCACATTCACTACATTTATACGGCTTTTCGCCAGTATGTGTTCGCATATGGTTCAACAAAATTCCAGATGATATACAGCTGAAATTACATTCACTACATTTATAAGGCTTTTCACCTGTATGTATTCGCATATGATTCTTCAGAGGTCCTATCCTTGTAAAACTCAAATCACATTCACTACATTTATAAGGTCTCTCGCCTGTATGTATTCGCATATGGTTCTTGAGATTTCCGGATTGTGTACAACTGAAATCACATTCAGTACATTTATACGGCTTTTCACCTGTATGTATTCGCATATGTCTTTTCAAATTTCCAAATCGTGTAAAACTGAAATCACATTCAGTACATTTATAAGGCTTGTCGCCTGTATGTGTTTGCATATGTTGTTTCAAATTTTTGGATTTTATACAAGTGAAATCACATTCAGTGCATTTAGACGGCTGCCTATCTGTATGAATTCGCATATGTTTTTTCAAATTTCCAGAGTGTGTACAACTGTAATCACATTCATTACATTTATATGGATCCTCGTCTGTATGTGTTCGTATATGCTTTATGAAATCTCCGGATTCTATACAACTGAAATCACATTCACTGCATTTATACGGCTTCTCGTCTTTATGTGTTCGCATATGTCTTTTCAAATTTCCAGACCGTGAACAAGCGAAATCGCATTCACTGCATTTGTACGGCTTCTCGCCAGTATGTGTTCGAATATGTTGTTTTAAATGGTCGGATTTTATGGAACTATAATCACATAAACTACATTTAAACGGCTTTTCGCCTGTATGTATACGGATATGGTTTATCAAAATTTTCGATGATACACAACTGAAATCACTTTCAGTATATTGATACGGCTTCTCGCATGTATGTATTTCCTTATCCATTTTAATAATTCCAGACTGTTTACATCTTTCGGAAATATTTGAAATGCTTCAATATTTATAGCTGAAGAATATTCACATTGTGCCACAGAAACGTCAAATCTGGAACAATACAATAAATTATTGTAATGAATTTATTTATCTTAATATTTTAAATAATTCACATTTAATTTATGAGATACGAATTAATTTACCTTTGTATACATTTAAATCTGGACTGTTTAAAATGTTCTGTATTTATTCAATTATTATTATTAATTTTATTTAATTCAAATTATAAAACATCACCAACTTATAATATGATGATATCTTTATTGATATATATATATACATATAAACTGCTGGACAAAAGTATTGCATAAAATTTCAATATATTATAATCTGAAGTTGGAAGTTATTTTCTTATTTTTTTTTTATGGATTTGTGTTGTTGAACTCTAATCGAAAGGAATAAAAGAAAAACTACCAAAAATTTAAGAAAAACCTGATTTTATTACACAGAATTAAAAAATAAAACTAAAAAAAAATTCAATTAATCAATTTAAAATTAAAATGTTTCTTATTCTTATCACAGTATTTCAACAATAAATGTTTCATTTTTTCAACAGTATTTAGTGATATCTCCTCTTGCTCTGATAACTGCAGCAAGGCTTCTTGGCATTAAAGAGATTAGATTTAAATGTAAAGAGAAACTAAAAAAGGGCTAAATACTTCACCTTGTATAGCACCTTCAGTCATTTCTATGTTTCAACTAATTGTTTCATTGGCAATAACTTTAAAATTGACATTTTCAAATACGTAAATGTATTAACAAATTTGAAATTTTTAAGGAAATTCCTTCTCAATTTAATTTATGCAAAACCTCGAATGAGGAACCATGTCAAAC
Organism: Triatoma infestans; assembly: GCA_011037195.1. Lineage (NCBI taxonomy): Eukaryota > Metazoa > Arthropoda > Insecta > Hemiptera > Reduviidae > Triatoma > Triatoma infestans. The sequence continues at coordinate 90,805 of JAAEAF010000950.1, forward strand.
GCCCTCTTAAAATCAGTAAGTCCTGCAAAAACTTTTATTCCCGGCAAACGCAGGTGGAATTGTATAAAGGAGTTAAGTCTAAAATAAGGGAACACCACGTCCCGGACGGAAACCAGACTGACATTCAGGAATAGCAGAAACCTCAGATACCCACAGTAATAATCGGCTCATAACAATCTGAGTAAATATCTGGAGGATACTATAAGCCAAACACAGCCCCTGTAATTGCATTTATCATTTCCATCTCCCTTTTTATGTAACATAATTATTGTTACAGAACACCAAGCTTTAGGAAATACCTCAAGAAAGATTATTTTATTAAGTATACTTCTAAGTATAAAAGCCAGTTCTGGGGAAAGCAGTTTATACAGTTCATTGACAATAAGATCAGGACCAGCAGCTTTAGCTTTTTACTTCTCACAATACTAATAACATTTCATCCTGTATAATGACCGTAGTATTATTGCGCGAATGGAATACACGTCAAAATACAATATCCGTGCATAACTTAAGAAAAACCTTTATATTGGATTCCAATGTAATTTTGGCGATCTATTTATTTCTAATTAATTTTGATTGTATGATAGAATTGTACAATCAACTATGATTATACTTTAGAGAAAAACATAATCACACCCCTCCTCTAGAAGTGCCACGCTGAACGAATTTTCCTAGAGAAATGTTTTAAATAAAAGTAGATCATTGTATGTTTAGTTTATTATATAGGGCTATACTGTTCACATATACACACACACACACACAATGAACAGACCGTTTGCTAAAAATCACTTTTCTGGAACTCAAAACAGGTATTTCCGGTAAAAACTTGATATCAAAAATTTGACACGATTACAATACTTCCTCTTACTGAGAAAGCAAAAATTAAAATAAAAAAACTAATTATCGGGAGTTAAAAGATTGACAAATCTCTCTCTCTCTATATATATATAAACTAATATATTATAAACTACTGTGAATGAATAAAAAAGAAATGTATTTTAAACAAGTGATCGATAAAATAAGATTTAGAGACTCAAAACAATTTTGGAATTCCATAAAAACATTTAAAAAACAAAATTTTATCTGTAATGCCAATTTGAACCTTAACGATTTTAAAAGCTTTTTTGAAAAAGTATATAATGTTGTTTTTGAAGTTTCTACTGTAGATTATGTTAAACCTTTTGCTCATGGTCCTATGTAGTTCACTGAGGCCGAACTGCAGTCTGTACTATTCAGAGCAAAGGATGGAAAAGCCCTTGGATTTGTAGGGGTAGTGAACCCCACCACTCATCCACACTAGCGAGTGAACCCCCACCACGCATCAGAGAGAAAGAGCCCCTCTCGAGAGAGAGGAGAGGAGAGGCCAGTTGGATATATATACGAGAGACAGAGTCAAAAAGAGATATTCTGTTCACAGTCTCACACTTGAATTGTACACATCGTTTAGCCACGTCAGTCTGTCTGTTCAGTTCTTGTAGTGTAAAGTATACAGTCCTTGGCAGTCAGTCATATACATATATATCAATTATATATCTTATACCGATATTGAGGTGTTATTTATCTATCAACATCTACAACCAACATCTCCTCCTACAACCATTAGAGATTCAATGGAATACCGTATTAGTTTATTAAAAAGTGCTTCGGATGGTTTTCATTTAAAACTACTTCAGAAATTTAATAAGATATATAAGATTGGTAACGTTCTATCGAATTTTAAAGAAGTTTTGATTTATCCCCTGCACAAAAAAGGTGATAACAAACCAGTTGCTAGCTACCGGGGTATATCATTTATAGATGTGGAAGTAAAATTATTTTCAGGTTTATTATTGAACAGACTTTGGAGTTGGTTGAACTGTAATGAGATAATCAGTGAATTTCAGGCGGGATTTCGAGCTGGCTATAGTACCATGGATAATATATTTTGCCTTAAAAATTTAATTGAGGTAAAACTTCCAGTGGATAAAGTGAAAAAAATGTAGCTTTTTTTTAGTGGATCTCAAAGCCGCATTTAACTCTTTACCAGGAAAATTGGTGATTTATAACAGTCCCGCGTAAAACTGCTAAATTTTATATTGGTTTCAAAAATGTCAATAGTAAAGTATGTGCTTCTGCCCCTGTCCACGACACTTCTTAATGTGATAGTTGGACGTTATGCCCGCTTGAAAAAACAGGCATTACTTTACTATACCAGTTTTTCTTTTTTAGAGTAGGGGAGTATTTTCAATTGAATTTCACATGATTTTATTTTAATATGTATTTCTTTTTTTCCCATTGTAAGAAGAGTTCATTTTAATTAACTACTAGATAACCGCACCGGGACGAACCAGCTTTACTGTTCAGATATACAGAACAAACCGGTTAACTGAATTTGGCAGTATAGTAAAGTGTTACTTCCGATTGACGAATTTTGATCAGGTCCGATGCTAGCAGTTAAAACAAAATAATCAAGCTTGAACTTTCTGTAATTATCGCTTCCACTTTCTCTTACTTCTAGTAAGGAGGAAGTATTTAGATCCTGACAAATTCTCGAAAATGAGTTTCCACAGGAAATACATATTCTGAAGTTTCCTAAGTACGAAAAACCAGTCTCTGTGTGTGTGTGTATCTCAGAGAGAGAGAGACAGTTTGAACAAAGTAACTATATAGCGGTATATCGCAGGCAACTGACACTTAGTATATACCTTCCTCCTTACTAAAAGTAAGGTACTACCACCGCATTTGAAATGAAGATTTCAGATAATACTCAACCAGAAATGATACTTTAAGGTTTCAATGGTTCAAGGGGCGACTGCAGAGGCTCCAACGATTTCCTTTAAACTTCATATACTGTCTAAATACATAAATACATATCACTATTATTTCTAACATATTCCCAGAAAAATTGATTTTTTGGGGGTTCTGGGAGTACAATAGCAACTATTCTGTAAAGTGCCCCATTAGTAGAATGTATATTTCTACCATCAATACAATATTAATATAATTATAAGTATTGGTAGAATTTCAAATTTTAAGAAAATCGGCAAATTGGAAGTGCGATTTTACGATCGCTTTATTATAAAGTAAACAATTGATTTAAGGTAATTCTGTAAAAAAATGTTATGTAAAGTTCCATTTGCTATATCAGGAGGTTCGGTTAAATATCATTTCCGCTATTTTTTTTGATAATCAAACAATAATTCATTATAAGCTTGAGTTGTACTAGTGCCCTACTGCTTCTAGAGGCATAAATTAGATTAAGGTATGATTTTCTCATAAGTGATAATACAATTCTATCATCCAAACAAAACTGATTAAAAACTCCAGATGGCCGAAATTCCGAGTATCAAAAAAATTAGTAAGTCGGAAGTGCGCTTTTACTGAACATTTTTTTTCAGTTTTCGTCAAATTTCATTAAATTTGGTACACTCACTATAAAATTTGTCAACTATAATTTTGAGAACTAAAGTAAGGGAAAGATGTGTGAGTGATTTACACCAGATGTTTTTCCTTTGTGTTCTTAGTGTTTTGCATAATAGTAATGATGTGTAAACTAATCAGTTTTGAAAGAATCTACTTACAATCAACTTAGTATCAGTTTCAAGTTCTTTCTAAAATATTTAAAATGCTTCAATATTTATGCGTAGTTGAAGAATATTCACCCTTTGCCAAAGAAACGTCGAACCTGGAATAACAAAGTATTGTACTGATGTTATTTAATATTTTAAATAATTCACAGTTTAGTTTATGAGATACGAATTACACACAGGTACATCAAGATTGTTCAAAATGTTCTCTATTTATTTAATTATTATTTTATGGAACCTAAAATATATTATATAATATGGCGATATATATATACACAATAAATGTGGTGCACTTGCAAAACTTGCATAAGTAACTGTCACCAATTAAATATGTTTTACCGTCACTTGTCACTTAAAAATAGAAATTGGTTCATCATAATTATCTATTATCTAATTAAATTAATCTGCATTTTATGCACGGATATTGTTAAGGATCCGGTCCTTGCAGCCAAAGAATCCAAAATTGGAAAATCATTAATATCCATGTTACGCCCGGAACCTCATTATTCTAGAGTGACTTGGATATTCATCCTAGACCTAGGAAAATTTCGTTATCGCAGATTCCATTCCTATTCAGCAGCTAATTTCAATCCTCTAATAGAACACGGCATTTAGGATACTATACCGACGTTTGACGAAAATCCGAAACAATGATATCATTTCAAATAGAAAAAAATCACTGCCCTCATAAATACTGTAAACCATAAGTTTAGGATATGTTAAAGTCCTATCCTGTATTAATTTTAAAGAAAAATTAATAGATAAAGCTGCGGTAGTTTTGAGCATGTCTGGTACCTTGAAGGTCCCTACGTGAAGCCCTACATATAACTGGTTACTTATTGGTCAGAAAAATCTTAAATGCAGGAAGTGCTTACGATCTAATTTAATGACTGGATGTTAAAACCGGCTGATTAAATAATAATTATTTTATTTTATTTTCACTCGAAGCAGAAAATTAATTAACTCTTAAGCATCACAAAATTGTGGCTACAAGGTTCGCATCAAAATGACCAAGAAAAATCTAATAAGGGTAAAAATAAGCAATGTATTCCCTAATAAAAACAATTATATATATTAATATCAGGAAGGTGAAATATAAAGAAATGTGCAGAGTTTCAGGCATCAAAGAGTTTGAATGTAACAATTTTGTAACTGCAAAAAGGTGTACATTACATTATTCACAATATTTAATGTCGTGAGTACTAATGAACTGAAATACACGTTGCTAAAAGCGATTTTCCATTAGAATGCAATGAGTACGCGTTAATTACGTCCAATAATAATAAAATCATTTTACTGCCATAATATTACTCCACTTACTGTCATTGCAAGGAAACATACGACCTTTTCCTTCCTATTGCTATTCCTAAATATTTAATATCTCTTACCACTTTCTGTTTAATATCTCAGCTGTCGGAAGTAGCCATTCGTTGCTCTGGGTTTTCTCTCAGTCCCAGTAGTCTTCATACGGAAAAAATAGATCAAATCTCAGTTGTAAATTACAATAAATGTCCTTGTTCATCAATAAACTTTAAATTTAATTTGGATACCCTACTAACCAAGTATTACGTAGGCAATAACTTAAGAGAGAAGAGAATTTTTACAATTAAATATTAATGGAATGCACCTCAAAATACAATATCCATGCAAACTTAAGAAAAATCTTTATATTCAAGGAAATCATTATTCCCTTTGCTAACAAAATACTTAACATGTTTCACCTTACAACTATTATAACCTTCCTCTTCAAAAACTCAGAGCAAAAGGGCACACGGCCTTTTCAACTTAAAATTACTCTACAATTGAAATAAAATTAATATAATTCTTTCTTTATGATTAAGCGAGTGAGCTTAGTATTATAAATCCATTAATATTCTTCGAAATTATTTTACATTAAAGAAGAAACAGCTACTTTTTTTTTCTCAAAAGTTTAATTTTGAAAAAATATGGCGTTTTACTCATCTTCAGTTTCTGCAGTAATATATAACAAATACATGTAAACTACTAGTTCCACAAAGACACAATATTTGCACGTAAATTTTGTTCACTAATCACTTCCATCTGCAATTAACCAAGAGGGGACGAGTTTGGACGAAAGATATTCTTAGCTTAGCTAAGAACACTAAAATTCAAATCGTAGGCGCCAATTAATTGCAAAATAGAATCCGAAAAATTATCTTACCAGTTTTGAGAGGTTCTACAAGTTAGGACAGGATCTTTTTACAATCACATTTTGCTTGTTTCTTAACGGCTTGTTTCATCATTAAGGGGCACATTGAGATTATACCTTGCCTGACACTGTAGATCAGTGTTCTGCAACGATTTCTTGCCCACGGCACAACTAAGTTCTCCCCAAATTCTGCGCACACCAGAAGTAAATATGTATATATACAAAACAGAATGCAAAAATATTACATTTTTACTTTTTCTTACTCGTTGTAAAAGGAAGTATTGTAATCGTGCCAAATTTTCGATATCGAGTTTTCACCGGAAATATCCGTTTTGTGGTCCCTTGAGTCCAAAAAAATTATTTTAAGCAAATGGTCTGTATGTGTATGTCGATGTGACTGTATGTATGTGAACAGCAGAGCTCAAAAAGGAAAATTGCAGAAAGTTCAAAGTTGATATTATTCCGTTTGGGTGTCACCATGGGATCCGACAGTAGGACAGCGGTCAAAATTCCTCGACCGGAAGAACCACTTTACTGAATGATTTTTCACTTTTTTGCAATTTACTCTAAAATGGCTCCAACGATTTTCTTTAAACTGTAAAGGGCCATTTCAGTTTAACATACAGTTCTATGTTCTAAATAATATTAATTAGAATTAAACGTTTTGTTGAAATTCCGAGCCTGAAAAAATCGTATGACCGGAAAAGCATTTTTACTACAATTTATTTTACAGTTTTCTGGTATTTTTTTACTTTCTTGCAGTTTTCTTAAAAATGGCTCTGACATTTTCTTCGAACTTGGTCAAAACAAAAATCAACAAATTTTATTAAAAACAATTCTCTGGAAAAATTCATTTAAGGGCTTTTTGGGGGACGTGTGGGGTTAGATTTTCCTCTAAACTGCTATCACAGTTGATAATACAGTTCAACCATCCAAACTAAATTAATTAGAAATAAATAGATGGCCGAAATTGCGAGTTTCAAAAAAATTAGTAAACAGGAAGTGCACTGTTACAGAACTTTTTTTTCAGTTTTCGACGAACTCCCACGAATTTCACCAAATTTGGTACACAAACTATAAAATTTGTTAATTACAACACTGAAAACTCGAGTATGGGAAAGTTGTGCGAGTGTTCCACACCAGATTTTTTTTATTTGATACATATACAAACATACCTTAAGAACTATACTTATGTAGGTGAAGTATGTGTAGGGGATTATTGCACTGCGACCTGAAAGATCTATTGTGTCCCCAGAGACTTCTCCAATGCACAGCTGGCATCCAAGCAGCGTTCTCTAGCTACAGACAACACTGCCCATCACCGAACAGTGAGATGTGGAGGCTCCTAGGAAGAAAAAATCTAAGGGATCATAATTCGAACCCGAGACCTCTGAACTATACTTATATAACATAATGTAAAGAAATTGTAATTCATGTGATACCTCAGTTTGGTTCAATGAACACAAATGCTTTATCAGAGATATTTTCCGTGATAGCCTGCTTCTTTCAATTGGAAAGTAACATTCAAACCCAAACCTATGGGTTAAGAATGGAATTATTATTATTTGTCTGTGCGGAGGGACTAAACCCTTCGCCATCCAAAGCCACATTGGGCCCATATAGCTACCCCAAGAAAAATAACAACAAACCGAGACTAGAACAAATATCCAGACCCAGATCTAATCCATTTAAGATCACCGCAGTCCGAATAAATCGTGCAATAACCTTAAGCGGAAATAGCCTAAGCTCTTCCACAGACATCCTATTCCGACCAAAGGTCCTAAACCTATTTGTTGTGGTGGTTGGTTCCGCAGAGCTGGAAAGCATCAGGGACATTTCCCGTGGTAGCCTGCTTCATTTTGTGGTCATCGACCGGTTTCGGGCGTTCGCCCATCTTCAGGATGCGTTTTTCAGACAGTGTGACAACACAGACTAACTAAGAGTTAGTGTGAAACTAAGTTTGCTCTGTGCAAGTCTGTGTTGTCATACTGTCTAAAAAACGCATTCTGAAGATGGGCGAACGCCCGAAACCGGTCGATGACCACAAAATGAAGCAGGCTACCACGGAAAATGTCTCTGGTCCTAAACCTAATTTCCTCACAACCCTGGAAATCAGTCACAAGATGGATGGATGTTTCCTCTTCTGTCTCTCACTCTACAAAATGGATCCTGCATGAGCCCCATTACGTAGAGATGTCTTGTTAACCCACAATGTGCAGTGAGAAATCCAACCAGATGCTTGAGACAGCTCCGTGAGAAACATAGCAACATCTCACAAATGGCCTTGTCCGGACCTTGAGCATTTTGGATTGCCGAAAACCAACTGAGTTCATCCATAAGGATGAATGCTGTGAAGCAGTCTATGTCTGGAAGCCTGACAGAAATAATCCAGAAGACACGCCAACAGCAGGCTCAAGACCAATGAAAGGGAGAGAGGCGCCTAATTTGGCAAACCTATCCACCTCCTCATTTTAAAATTCCCAAATGACCTGGCACCCAGACTTGGGTGAATCACATCCTTCAGAGAAGAAAGCTCTTCCGGTCTTTTAGAACATTCTAACACCAACCTGGAAGTGAAGACACATGAACTCAGCGTCTTCAGCGCAGCTTGGCTTCCGAGCAGATACAATCACCTTTTAAGTTAGTGTTACGTACCCTCTCGTCCAAGATGGACCCTCTCATCAAAGAATAGCATAAACCTCAGTCTGAAGACTGTGGTCCATTCACCAAGAGATACCACCAAATGATCTCCGGTCTCAAAATAGACGGCAGCTCCAGACCTACCATCTATTCTGGAACCGTCCGTGTAACACCGGAAGTAATTATCAGGTATCACCCAATCTTCCCTAGAAGGTACCCTGACACTGTAAGAATGCTCGAAAAGAAATGTCTTCGATATTCTATCAGCAGGAAAACCTGATGTTGCGTAACAGGAACCTTCAGAACCATCTCACGATTTTTTCTTCCTAGGAGCCTCCACAACTCACTGTTCGGTGAGGCAGTGTTGTCTGTAGCTAAATTTTAATGCAATTAATTTTAAATTTTACTTTGAGTTGGCAATAACGAGTAGGTAAGTTCTAAAACTGTACATAATATGTACGTAAATGGCGTGCGTCAAGTTGTACTGGCCACCATCGAATTTTCAGGAGATTTTTTGCACATCGTTAGTGCCGGCGATGCACCAAATTTCATTGTTTGTGCCGGCGATGCATCAAATTTCATCGTTTGTGCCTTAAAATTGACAAAGATATGACGAAAAACTGTTCATCGTACTTGAAAACCAAAGGCCATGCCTGCGGCTAATATTTGAAAGTACTCCTGCTCCACTAACCACCAACGGCCCTTTTCACGGCCACCAAATAAAATGTACTGGCCACCGATTTCTAGTCAAATTTTCGAAGTTTTTTCTTCGCTAATTTTAAGTGCTTCATGTTTCTAATGGAGTTTCAGAAAATGTTTAATGCTGCATTTGTTCCGGCGAATCGTTACTTTCTTTAATTTCGTTCACAGAGGCTTTCGTAAGTCCATTGATATAGGAACTGATTCGATGTGGTTAAACTCACGTTGAGTTAGAAAAAAAAAGTCATCCCTGGAGGCAAACTTAACTTCTGTTTATGTGAAAAATGTCTATTGCATCCAAATTAGTATAAAAACTATAAAAAAAAATCAGTAAAAACTATTAGTATAAAAAAACTATAAGTTAGAAAGTAATATATTTATAATACAATTGAAAATAGCGGTAGTTGTTCTAGTTTTTAAGATTTTTATAGTATTAAGTGTATAATGTATTATTAATGTAGGATTAAAAACAACGTCAAATAAAGATTCTAAGAAGATATAAAAATTAATTTTAAAACTTAAAGTGTGGCTACAAGGTTCGCATCAAAATGACCAAGAAAAATCTAATAAGGGTAAAAATAAGCAATGTATTCCCTACTAAAAACAATTATATATATTAATATCAGGAAGGTGAAATATAAAGAAATGTGTAGAGTTTCAGGCATCAAAGAGTTTGAATGTGACAATTTTGTAACTGCAAAAAAGTGTACATTACATTATTCACAATGTTTAATGTCGTGAGTACTAACGAGCTGAAAGTCACGTTGCTAAAAGCGATTTTCCATTAGAATGCAATGAGTACGCGTTAATTACGTCCAATAATAATAAAATCATTTTACTGCCATAATATTACTCAACTTACTGTCATTGCAAGGAAACATACGACACTTTTCCTTCCTATTGCTATTCCTAAATATTTAATATCTCTTACCACTTTCTGTTTAATATCTCAGCTGTCGAAAGTAGCCATTCGTTGCTCTGGGTTTTCTCTCAGTCTTAGTAGTCTTCATGCGGAAAAAATAGATCAAATCTCAGTTGTAAATTATAATAAATGTCCTTGTTCATCAATAAACTTTAAATTTAATTTTGATACCCTACTAACCAAGTATTACGTAGGCAATAACTTAAGAGAGAAGAGAATTTTTACAATTAAAATACAATATCCATGCAAACTTAAGAAAAATCTTTATATTCAAGGAAATCATTATTCCCTTCGCTAACAAAATACTCAACATGTTTCACCTTACAACTATTATAACCTTCCTCTTCAAAAACTCAAAGCAAAAGGGCACACGGCCTTTTCAACTTAAAATTACTCTACAATTGAAATAAAATTAATATAATTCTTTCTTTATGATTAAGCGAGTGAGCTTAGTATTATAAATCCATTAATATTCTTCGAAATTATTTTACAGTAAAGAAGAAACAGCTACTTTTTTTTTCTCAAAAGTTTAATTTTGAAAAAATATGGCGTTTTACTCATCTTCAGTTTCTGCAGTAATATATAACAAATACATGTAAACTACTAGTTCCACAAAGTTATACAATATTTGCACGTAAATTTTGTTCACTAATCACTTCCATCTGCAATTATCCAAGAGGGGACGAGTTTGGACGAAAGATATTCTTAGCTTAGCTAGGAACACTAAAATTCAAATCGTAGGCGCCAATTAATTGCAAAATAGAATCCGAAAAATTTCTTACCAGTTTTGAGAGGTTCTACAAGTTACGACGGTATCTTTTTATAATCACATTTTGCTTGTTTCTTAACGGCAGTTTCATAGCTTTCATCATTAGGGGGCACATTGAGATTATATCTTGCCTGACACTGTAGATCAGTGTTCTGCAACGATTTCTTGCCCACGGCACAACTAAGTTCTCCCCAAATTCTGCGCACACCAGAAGTAAATATGTATATATACAAAACAGAATGCAAAAATATTACATTTTTACTTTTTCTTACTCGTTGTAAAAGGAAGTATTGTAATCGTGCCAAATTTTCGATATCGAGTTTTCACCGGAAATATCCGTTTTGTGGTGCCTTGAGTCCAAAAAAATTATTTTAAGCAAATGGTCTGTATGTGTATGTCGATGTGACAGTATGTATGTGAACAGCAGAGCTCAAAAAAGAAAATTGCAGGAAGTTCAAAGTTGATATTATTCCGTTTGGGTGTCACCAGGGGACCCGACGGTAGGACAGCGGTCAAAATTCCTCGACCGGAAGAACCACTTTACTGAATGATTTTTCACTTTTTTGCAATTTACTCTAAAATGGCTCCAACGATTTTCTTTAAACTGTAAAGGGCCATTTCAGTTTAATATACAGTTCTATGTTCTAAATAATATTAATTAAAATTAAACGTTTTGTTGAAATTCCGAGCCTGAAAAAATCGTATGACCGGAAAAGCATTTTTACTACAATTTATTTTACAGTTTTCTGGTATTTTTTTACTTTCTTGCAGTTTTCTTAAAAATGGCTCTGACATTTTCTTCGAACTTGGTCAAAACAAAAATCAACAAATTTTATTAAAAACAATTCTCTGGAAAAATTCATTTAAGGGCTTTTTGGGGGAGGTGTGGGGTTAGATTTTCCTCTAAACTGTAATCACAGTTGATAATACAGTTCAACCATCCAAACTAAATTAATTAGAAATAAACAGATGGCCGAAATTGCGAGTTTCAAAAAAATAAGTAAACAGGAAGTGCACTGTTACAGAACTTTTTTTTCAGTTTTCGACGAACTCCCACGAATTTCACCAAATTTGGTACACAAACTATAAAATTTGTTAATTACAACACTGAAAACTCGAGTATGGGAAAGTTGTGTGAGTGTTTCACACCAGATTTTTTTTATTTGATACATATACAAACATACCTTAAGAACTATACTTATGTAGGTGAAATATGTGTAGGGGATTATTGCACTGCGACCTGAAAGATCTATTGTGTCCCCAGAGACTTCTCCAATGCACAGCTGGCATCCAAGCAGCGTTCTCTAGCTACAGACAACACTGCCCATCACCGAACAGTGAGATGTGGAGGCTCCTAGGAAGAAAAAATCTAAGGGATCATAATTCGAACCCGAGACCTCTGAACTATACTTATATAACATAATGTAAAGAAATTGTAATTCATGTGATACCTCAGTTTGGTTCAATGAACACAAATGCTTTATCAGAGATATTTTCCGTGATAGCCTGCTTCTTTCAATTGGAAAGTAACATTCAAACCCAAACCTATGGGTTAAGAATGGAATTATTATTATTTGTCTGTGCGGAGGGACTAAACCCTTCGCCATCCAAAGCCACATTGGGCCCATATAGCTACCCCAAGAAAAATAACAACAAACCGAGACTAGAACAAATATCCAGACCCAGATCTAATCCATTTAAGATCACCGCAGTCCGAATAAATCGTGCAATAACCTTAAGCGGAAATAGCCTAAGCTCTTCCACAGACATCCTATTCCGACCAAAGGTCCTAAACCTATTTGTTGTGGTGGTTGGTTCCGCAGAGCTGGAAAGCATCAGGGACATTTCCCGTGGTAGCCTGCTTCATTTTGTGGTCATCGACCGGTTTCGGGCGTTCGCCCATCTTCAGGATGCGTTTTTCAGACAGTGTGACAACACAGACTAACTAAGAGTTAGTGTGAAACTAAGTTTGCTCTGTGCAAGTCTGTGTTGTCATACTGTCTAAAAAACGCATTCTGAAGATGGGCGAACGCCCGAAACCGGTCGATGACCACAAAATGAAGCAGGCTACCACGGAAAATGTCTCTGGTCCTAAACCTAATTTCCTCACAACCCTGGAAATCAGTCACAAGATGGATGGATGTTTCCTCTTCTGTCTCTCACTCTACAAAATGGATCCTGCATGAGCCCCATTACGTAGAGATGTCTTGTTAACCCACAATGTGCAGTGAGAAATCCAACCAGATGCTTGAGACAGCTCCGTGAGAAACATAGCAACATCTCACAAATGGCCTTGTCCGGACCTTGAGCATTTTGGATTGCCGAAAACCAACTGAGTTCATCCATAAGGATGAATGCTGTGAAGCAGTCTATGTCTGGAAGCCTGACAGAAATAAGCCAGAAGACACGCCAACAGCAGGCTCGGGACCAATGAAAGGGAGAGAGGCGCCTAATTTGGCAAAACCTATCCACCTCCTCATTCCCGAAAATTCCCAAGTGACCTGGCACCCAGACTTGGGTGAATCACATCCTTCAGAGAAGAAAGCTCTTCCGGTCTTTTAGAACATTCCAACACCAACCTGGAAGTGAAGACACATGAACTCAGCGTCTTCAGCGCAGCTTGGCTGTCCGAGCAGATACAATCACCTTATAAGTTAGTGTTACGTACCCTCTCGTCCAAGATGGACCTTCTCATCAAAGAATAGCATAAACCTCAGTCTGAAGACTGTGGTCCATTCACCAAGAATCCACAGTCTCCGGATCCGGCGAGATCCGGTCTCAAAATAGACGGCAGCTCCAGACCTACCATCTATTCTGGAACCGTCCGTGTAACACCGGAAGTAATTATCAGGTATCACCCAATCTTCCCTAGAAGGTACCCTGACACTGTAAGAATGCTCGAAAAGAAATGTCTTCGATATTCTATCAGCAGGAAAACCTGATGTTGCGTAACAGGAACCTTCAGAACCATCTCACGATTTTTTCTTCCTAGGAGCCTCCACAACTCACTGTTCGGTGAGGCAGTGTTGTCTGTAGCTAAATTTTAATGCAATTAATTTTAAATTTTACTTTGAGTTGGCAATAACGAGTAGGTAAGTTCTAAAACTGTACATAATATGTACGTAAATGGCGTGCGTCAAGTTGTACTGCCCACCATCGAATTTTCAGGAGATTTTTTGCACATCGTTAGTGCCGGCGATGCACCAAATTTCATCGTTTGTGCCGGCGATGCATCAAATTTCATCGTTTGTGCCTTAAAACTGACAAAGATATGACGAAAAACTGTTCATCGTACTTGAAAACCAAAGGCCATGCCTGCGGCTAATATTTGAAAGTACACCTGCTCCACTAACTACCAACGGCCATGTACTGGCCACCGATTTCTAGTCAAATTTTCGAACTTTTTTCTTCGCTAATTTTAAGTGCTTCATGTTTCTAATGGAGTTTCAGAAAATGTTTAATGCTGCATTTGTTCCGGCGAATCGTTACTTTCTTTAATTTCGTTCACAGAGGCTTTCGTAAGTCCATTGATATAGGAACTGATTCGATGTGGTTAAACTCACGTTGAGTTAGAAAAAAAAAGTCATCCCTGGAGGCAAACTTAACTTCTGTTTAAATTCTGTGAAAAATGTCTATTGCATCCAAATTAGTATAAAAACTATAAAAAAAAATCAGTAAAAACTATTAGTATAAAAAAAACTATAAGTTAGAAAGTAATATATTTATAATACAATTGAAAATAGCGGTAGTTGTTCTAGTTTTTAAGATTTTTATAGTATTAAGTGTATAATGTATTATTAATGTAGGATTAAAAACAACGTCAAATAAAGATTCTAAGAAGATATCAAAATTAATTTTAAAACGAGATTAACAATTAATTACCCGGTAAAACCGTTTTAATCACCTTCCTCCATTTCAGTGCTATAAATATAAAGAAATGGATACGTTAACCTTTCATTAATCAAAGTTGAAATTGAAGTATACACAATTTCAAAGAACAATATTTGAAAAGTTTTGGAAATAGAAATCTTAGTTTAAAAATAAATTTTTAGTGGTGATAGGGACTGTCCTAAATAACAGAATGGTAAATTTGGCCAAGTCCTTTGTAATTTGGAATTCCTTTCTTTGTATAAAAAAGGGACAGTTGCACAGAACGCCCAATGATCACTAGATAAAAGGGATCACAATTAACTGTTTCCATGACTAAAGAACGAATTATCTGATCTAAGAAAAAGCAGTTAATGCCCTAAGAAGGCGGTATCAAAGAACACACAATAATCCCATTTTATCAGAGGATAAAAAATAAAAGTAATGCTTTAAGGAAGGCGGCATCAAAGGACATACACTAATCTATTATAAGAGAGGCGCTATAAGAACAATATTTACAAATAAAAAAAAAATATATTTAACCGGACATCACAAATGAAAAATTAAATTCCTGAAAGAATACTGTAGCTTGAATGTGAAATAAATCTCAGAATTAGCGTATGACGTACAAAAGTTGTGATTAAAACGATATAAAACTTATTATATTAAAACATGATAATTTACATATAACAAAACTATTCACATATATCTTACTATAATTACTTACAAAATTTGTTATATTGCAACTTATACTTTGGAATATGACGTATAAAACTGCAGCATAAAGTAGAAACCGGCTAGTTACCTAACAACTCGAACAAATTTCGATGGAAATGAAACAAAAGAGAAGAAAGCCTTTTTAGTATTATGGACTCATTTGGTTTCAGGGATAAACCGGTCTATGACCACAAAATGAAGCAGGCTACCACGGTAAATGTCTCTGATGCTGTCCAGCTCTGCGGAACCAACCACCACAACAGAATAAAGGTTTCTAGAAGCAATCATACACGATGGGTGTCCTCGGCCGGGTGAAGCAGACATGGAAAGAAAAATTATATACCATCCACTACCTTCAGACAAGCTGTTGGATTATGAGTCCCCATTCCTGGTCGTATCATGATTTTTTTCTCAGTGCCCCATTTGAATTCATTCAACGTGACACGACCCAAAAGAAGAAGCGCATTATAATCTGGGCGAAACATCGTATTAAACCACTAACACGGTTCTATAACCTGAAACTGGCGTGTTGTTTTCGAATTATTTATTTGCGTATCAGTAAATGCAGTATTACCCAATCGCATGCATTACATTTATGGGGCTTCCCACCACTATGTGTTCGCAGATCAAACTACAGATTATTTACTACTGAAATCAGCTTCACTGCATTTATATCGCTTCTCGCCTATACATGTTCGCACATGTTTAATCAAAACTTCGGATTGTACACAACTGAAATACCATTCATAACATTTATATGACCCCTCTCCTGTACGAGTTCGTGTGTTATTTCAAAGTTCCGGATTATGACCAACTATAATCACATTCACTATATATATCGATATACGCATTCTCGCCTGTATGAGTAGGCACATGGTTCCTCAAAATTCCAAATTGTATACAACTGCCATCACATTCACGATATGGATACGCCTTCTAGCCAATATGTATTAGCATATGGTAGGTTCAACCTCCGGATGACACACAAGTGAAATCATATTTACTTCATTTATAGGGCTTGTCACCTATATGTTTTCGCATATGCTTCTTGAAATCTCCGGATTGTATACAGCTGAAATCACATTCACTACATTTATACGGCTTCTCGCCAGTATGTGTTCGCATATGTCTTTTGAAAGGTCCAGACTGTGCAAAACTGAAATCACATTCAATACATTTATACGGCTTCTCGCCTGTATGTGTTCGCATATGACTTTTCAAAGTTCCACACCTTGCAAAACTGAAATCACATTCACTACATTTATACGGCTTCTCGCCTGTATGTGTTCGCATATGACTTTTCAAATGTCCAGAGTGTGTAAAATTAATATCACATTCATTACATTTATACGGCTTCTCGCCTGTATGTATTCGCATATGTCTTTTCAAAGTTCCAGATCTTGCAGAACTGAAATCACATTCACTACATTTATACGGCTTCTCGCCTGTATGTGTTCGCATATGACTTTTCAAATTTCCAGAGTGTGTAAAATTAATATCACATTCATTACATTTATACGGCTTCTCACCTGTATGTATTAGCATATGACTTTTCAGATGTCCAGAGTGAGTAAAATTGATATCACATTCATTACATTTATACGGCTTCTCACCTGTATGAATTCGCATATGCCTTTTCAAATTTCCCGAATGTGTGCAACTGTAATCACATTCAGTACATTTATATGGCTTCTCATCTGTATGTGTTCGCATAGGTTGTTTTATATGGTCGGATTTTATACAACGGTAATCACATTCACTACATTTATAAGGCTTTTCGCATGTATGTATTTCCTCATGCATTTTAATAATTTCAAAATTACTTACACCTGAAACCACATTCACTACATTTATAAGGCTTGTCATCCATAAGTCGTTTTAAATATTTGGATGCTGTACTACATTTGGAGTGTTTCTAAATGCTCTGTCTGCTCTACTAGCAGTGGAGTTCTATTTACTACGTTTGTATGCTTTTCTCGCCACCATGAAAAAGCAAACTATATTTCAAATTTCTTAATGTTCCTATTCAAAGCATTTGTGGCTTTCCGCGGAATGTATTCGTGCATGTCCATTGAAATGTATGTAGGTTGTGCACTATAATCACATTCTCAACATTTAAACTTCTCGCCAGTATACGTGTATTCAAATGTGTTTCTTATTTTATTTATGAGTATATATATGTTTGAGGGTAAGTTTTAATTGTTTTGAGATTATATGGGACTTTTTTAGTTGGGTTTTTATGTTTGTATCAGATTGATATGAAGTCTTTAATTGCCTATTCTTCTGTGGCTCATATAGGTTTGGTCTTGTGTGGTATTTCGATTCGATACTACTTTTGTATAACTACTATACCACTTTTGTATAACTTCTTATCACTGAACGGTATATAATACCACTTCTTCGTCATTTATGACTGTCTGCACAATAGTTCAAATTCATTTCAGCAAAATTTATTATGAAGACTTTTTTCCTTGGTTCTTACTGTTTTGTACTTTAGTACTAATGTGTATACTCATCACTTTCTTGAGAATCTACTTACAACTGCTTTGTGCTAATTCAATTTAGTATCAGTGTCAACTTCTTCTGAAAATATTTTAAATGCTTCTATATTTATGGCTGGCCGAAAATAAAATTATCCACACTTGCCAAAGATAAGTCAAATCTGGAAAAATAAAGTAAAGTAGTGACGTTATTTAACTTAATAATTTAAATAATTCACATTTAAGTTTATGAGATACGAATTAATTTACCTTTATATACATTTAAATCTGGACTGTTAAAAAATTTCTGTATTTATTCAATTATTATTAATTTTATATAATTCAAACTATAAAATATCGCCAGCTTGTAATATGGGAATATACATTGTTCATTGATATATATATATGTGCATGTACCATGATGTTGTTCATTATCGCATGTTTTACCTATGTAGGTAAAAACTTAGAATAGAATAGCATTACTGAAATTAAATATTAATGGAATACACGTCAAAATACAGTACCTCTGCAAAACTGAAGAAAAACCTTTATATTCAAGTAATATTCCCTTTCCTAACGAACTACACTTCATAATTAAGTATGATCTACTATAACCTTCCTCTTCAAAAACTCAAAAGTAATGTGTACACGGCCTTGCCAGCTTAAAATAATGATTAATTTGTAATAAGTTGTTTTTCTTCAGAGAAACACCAATCTTTTATCTTCATTTTTTTTATTTTTATAATAAATCTCGATGCGTGTGGGTATAGTGGTTAATAGCATGTGGGTTAATAATTGGGAGCTTCCTACCGCGAGTCCCGCGTGTAGGTGCTACATTTTATATTGGTATCAAAAATGTTAATGGAAAGGATGTGCTTCCGGCTCCGTCCACGAATCTAATTTCGTAGTTGGACGTTAAACCTGTTAGGAAAAATAGGCATTACATTACTTTTACGATACAATGCCAGTTTTTCTTTCTTAAAGCAGGGGGGGTATTTTGATTTGAATTTCACATGATTTTATTTTAGTATGTATTTCTTTGATTTCCTATTCAGTTCAGTAAGTACAGTTCATTTTTATTAACTACAAGATAACCGCACCGGGACTAACTACCTAATTGATCAGATGTACAGAACACAAGGTAACTGAATTTGGCAGTGAAATGCTACTTCCAATTGACGGATTATAATCGGGTCCGATGCTAGCAAATAATACTAAATATCAAGTTTCAACTTTTTGCAATTATAGCTTCTAGAGAAAAACGGTTCCGACGATTTTTTACAAAGTAGGTACACTAACTATAAAATTTGTCAATTATAATTTTGAAAAACTGAAGTCAGATAAAGTTGATTGATTCCCACCAGATTCTTTCCTTTGTGTTCTTAGTGTTTTGTATTTTACTAATGATGTGTATACTCATCAGTTTTAAAAGAATCTACTTACAATTGTTTTGTGCTAAATCAAATTAGTATCAGTTTCAACTTGTTTCTATATGTTTAAAATGCTTCAATATTTATGCGTGGCTGAAGAATATTCACATTTGGCCAAAGAAACGTAAAACCTGGAACAATAAAGTATTGAAGTGACGTTATTTGAATTAATATTTTAAATAATTCATTGTTTAGTTAATGAGATGCAAATTAATTTACCTTTATACACATTATACCAATATGGTTCAAAATGGACTCTATTTATTTAATTATTGTTTTATATAACCAAAATATGTATATATAATTTCACTAAATATAATATAGTGAAACTCTAAATATACTCAATTTACTATAAATGTGGTTATCACGTATTCCTACTAAATGCAATTAAATATATGATCAGGAAGGTGAAATATTTACCAATGTTGAGTTTGAATATAACGATATTGTTATTGCAGAAAAGGTGTACATTATTTAAAATGTTTCATGGCATTAGTATTAATGAGCTGAAAATATAGGTTGCTAAAAGAGATTTTCCATTAGAGTGCAATGAGTACGCGTTTAATTACTTCCAATAAGATGAATAAGAAAACTAGAAATTATTTGCCTGCAATAAAATAACCCAACTTGCTATCATTGCAAGGAAACATGTTACACTTTCCTTCTTATTGCTATTCCTAAATATTTAATATCTGTTACCACTTTCAGTTTAATACCTCTGCTGCCGAACTAGTATTTCGTTGCTATAAGTTTTCTCGGTCTCAGTAGTCTTCATCCGCAGCTAAACAATAACAAAAGCAAACGAGCTAAGGCAATAAGAGAATCAACGTTACTGGAAAGTTCCAACTCCTTGGGCTATAATGACCATCTAGTATTGATAGCCCAAAAATAGATCGAATCTCGGTTCTAAATTACAATAAACCTGAGAAAATTATATATATTTTTTTTTTAATTTCAAACAAATAAGTAATTAGCTAGTCATTACTCATCACTAACGTTTAAATTTAATTTGCATACCCTACCAAGTAACTATTACGTTGGCAATAATTTAATAGAAAAGAGAATTATTACAATTAAGTTTAATGGTCTGCAGTTCAAACATCCATGCATAACTTAAGAAAACCCAATATTGAAGGAAAGCATCATGACTTTTTATTAGCAAATACACAACATTGTGAAAGATTATTCTTCAAAATATTTGAACATTAAAGAAACAGATGTTCTTTTTTCTCACAATTGTTTACTTTTGAAAAAATGTTTGCGTTTCACTCAACTCCAGTTTCTACGGTAATATATGACCCTTAATTTCACAAAGACATACAACATTTGTACGAAAATTTTGTTCACTATACACTTTTGTTTGCAATCTAACCAAGGGGGTTTGATTTGGGACAAAAGTTAAAAGTATAAATAAAAGGATAAGATTCCCTTACCTCAGGTTACTTATGTATATAAGCAAACTAAAATTCAATTTGCGGGCTCAAAGTAGTTAATTCCAGAATAGAATCCGAAGAATTTCTTACGGGTTATAGGAGGCTCTACAATTTACGATAATACCTTTTTAACATAACTTTTTACTTGTAATATCTTAACGGCAGTATTGTAGCTTTCAGCATTATGGGGCAACACTGAGATTTTATCAAGCCTGACACTGAAGATGATTAAATATACATGTTGTTGCTTAGGGGATAATGTGCCGTTGTCATGAACTTATCATTGAATTCATCCCAAGTGGAAGTATCGTTAAATTTTGGCTATACAGATGTTTGATTCAAAGAATTTTTAGACGATCCCACATTGCCATCTAGTTGAGTTGAGTTAGCAATAGGAAGTGAAGTAGCAACTGAAAGCACCCCATTAAAAAAAGTTCACCTTGAGTTAACATTTGAATGAGTCTTTAATTTTTGTATGCCTGCCAATAATATTTACAATATTACAACACTGTAATAATGTACTACAACACTTTTGGAACAATAGTTTCTTTGATGTGAAAATAAGACAATACTAAACTATGAGCTTGGTGAATTTGCTGTGATGATGGATGAAAATCCGAAACCGTTCAGGAACAAGATATATGTGGATGTTATGACTGATAAAATACCAAATACTAAACCTGTATTTCTTTCTTTAAGCAGGGGGTTCCTTTGAATTGAATTTCACATGATTTTATTTTATAACATATTTCTTTGTTTGTCCATGTAAGAACAGCTCATTTTTTATTATTCACAAGAGAATATCAAGTTTGAACTTTCTGTAATTTTAAGTTTTACTTTATCTTACTCTCAGAAAGTAGGAAGTATTGAGATCGTAACAAATTCTCGAAATTGAGTTTTCACAAGAAATACAAATTTTGAATTTCCTGAGTATGAGAAATTGTTTTAGCGAATGTACTGTGTGTACATATGTGAGAGAGTGAGTTTGAACAAAGTATCTATAAAGTGGAATATCGCAGGCAAATCACAGTGGATACCTCTTAGGTACTACCACCGCATTTGACATGAAGATTTCACACAAAATCCATCAACTAGAAGTAAGATTTTGTAAGAATGTTTTTTCCAGTTTCCCGCGAATGTCTCAAAAAAGGCTCCAACCATTTCCTTGAAACTTCATATACTATCTAAACACATAACCACCTATCACTTTTATTTGCAACTTATTCCCAGGACAAATGACTTTTGGGGGGGTTCTGGTAGTACAATCATCATTTCTGTAAAGTGCCTCATTAGTAGAATATATATACTAATCATCAAAATAATATTATTATACATTACAAGTATTGGTAGAATTTCAAATTTGAAGAAAATCCGCTAACTAAGTGCGATTTTACTATCGCTTATTTTATAAAAAAAACAATTGATTTTAGGTAATTCTATAAAAAATGTTTTGTAAAGTTCCATTTGCTATATCAGGAGGTTCGGTTGTATGTTATTTGCGCAATTTTTTTTTTTTTTTTGAATAATAATATATATATGCTAGGAGTGGTGCTAGTCCCGTATTTCCATTTCCATATTTATGTCAGGAGAAATTATGAGAGTTAAAGAAATTTCTTTTGATATGTAATTGTATTAGAAGCTTTGCTATTTACATTGAGTATGTAAAAATAAAGTTATTATAAAATTAAGGAAATATTTATATACATATGTGGACGAAATAATAACTAATCTAAAGATAATCTATATTACAATTATTATATTACTATATTACAACATTTACTCGCAATATTTCGCCATATGTTATAACATTTCGCAACATTCCCGGTACCAGTTCACGTATGTTATATCAAATTTCCGGATTGGGACCGGAATATATATATATATATATATACGCCTTCCCGCCTGCATGAGTAGGCACATAGTTCCTGAAAATTCCGAACGGTACACAAGTGCCATCACATTCACGATATGGATACGCTTTCTCGCCAGCATGGATTAGCATATAGTAGGTCAAACCTCCGGATGATACACATGTGAAACCACATTTACTTCATTTATAGAGATTGTCACCAATATGTTTTCGCATATGCTTCTTGAAATGTCCGGATTGTATACAGCTGAAATCACATTCAATACATTTATACGGCTTCTCGCCTGTATGTGTTCGCATATGGTTCTTGAAATTTCCGGATTCTGTAAAACTGAAATCACATTCCCTGCACTTATACGGCTTCACGCCTGTATGTTTTCGCATATGGTTCCTCAAAATACGGGATGATATATAACTGTAATCACATTCACTACATTTATACGGTTTCTCGCCTGTATGTGTTCGCATATGGATCTTGAATTTTCCGGATTCTGTAAAACTGAAATCACATTCACTGCATTTATACGGCTTCTCGCCTGTATGTTTTCGCATATGGTTCCTCAAAATACCGGAAGATATACAACTGTAATCACATTCCCTACATTTATACGGCTTCTCGCCTGTATGTGTTCGCATATGGTTCTTGAGATTTCCGGATTGTGCGCAACTGAAATCACATTCATTACACTTATATGGCTTCTCGCCTGTATGTGTTCGCATATGGCTCACCAAAATTCCGGATGATATACAGCTGAAGTCACATTCAGTGCATTTATATGGCTTTTCGCCCGTATGTATTCGCATATGTCTTTTCAAATAACCAGATTCTTTACAACTGTAATCACATTCACTACATTTATACGGTTTCTCGCCTGTATGTATTCGCATATGGTTCTTGAGATTTCCGGATCGTGTATAACTGGAATCACATTCACTACATTTATACCGCTTCTCGCCTGTATGTTTTCGCATATGGTTCCTCAAAATATCGGATGATATACAACTGTAATCACATTCACTACATTTATACGGCTTCTCGCCTGTATGTGTTCGCATATGTTTCTTGAGATTTCCGGATTGTGCGCAACTGAAATCACATTCATTACATTTATATGGCTTCTCGCCTGTATGTGTTCGCATGTGTGCTTTTAAATGGTCGGATTTTATAAAACTGTAATCACATAAACTACATTTATATGGCTTTTCGCCTGTATGTGTTCGCATATGTCTTTTCAAATATCCAGATTGTTTACATCTGAAATCACATTCACTACATTTATACGGCTTCTCGCTTGTATGTGTTCGCATGTGGTTCCTCAAAATACCGGATGATATACAACTGTAATCACATTTACTACATTTATACGGCTTCTCGCCTGTATGGGTTCGCATATTGTTCATCAAAATTCCGGACGATACACAACTAAAATCACATTCACTACATATATGCGGCTTCTCGGATGTATGTATTTCGTTATGCATTTTAATAATTCCAGGTTGCTTACATCTGCAATCACGTGCACTTCTATTGCTCCGCCCTAGTACGAGTTAGCATAAGTGCTTCCAAATGCCTGGCTCTACTAACAGTGGACTTGCGATCACTACATTTGTATGGTTTCTCACCAGCATTAGTAAGCAAATTATGCTTCAAATTTCTTAATTTTCGCATTCAATGCATTTTACGTTTTGCGACAGAATGTATTGTGTAGGTGCATTCACTTCAGTGCATGCGCTAGAATCAATCACATTCTCAACATTTATACTTCTCGCCAGTATACATGTATTCAAATGTACTATTCGATATTACTTTCTTATAACTACTATCACCAGTTTTGTTAACTTCTCACACTGAATGGTATATATACACTTCTTCGTCATTTATACTGTCTGCACAATAGTACAAATTCATTTAAGAAAAATTTTGTTATGAAGACTTTTTTCCTTTGTGTTCTTAGTGTTTTATATTTCAGTACTGATGTCTATAGCCATCAGTTTTGTAAGAATCTACTTACAGTTGTTTTGTGCTAAACCACCCTAGTATCAGTTTCAACATCTTTCGAATATATATGAAATGCTTCCATATTTATGGCTGAAGAATATTTACAGTGTGCCACAGAAACGTCAAACCTGGAACAATAAAGTAAAGTAGTGACGTTATTTAACCTAATAATTTAAATAATTCTCATTTAAGTTTAGGAGATACGAATTAATTCACCTCTAAATACATTTAAATCTGGACTGTTTAAAATTTTCTGTATTTATTCAGTTATTATTAATTTTATATTATTCAAATTATAAAGCATCACTAACTTATATATGGTGATATCTTTATTGATATATATACATATAAACTGCTGGACAAAAGTATTGCATAAAATTTCAGAATATAATTTGAAGTTGAAAGGTTTTTTCTTTTCTTTTTTATGGATTATGTTGTTGAACTCTAATACAAAGGAGAATACGAAAAACTACCAAAAGTTTAAGAAAAATCTGGTTTTATTACACAGAATAAAAAATAAAGCTAAAAAAAAATCTGTAAAATTACAAATTAAAATCTTTCTTATTTCTTATCAATTCTTCATTTTTTTTCAACAGTATTTAGTGATATCTCCTCTTGCTCTAATAACTGCAGCATGCATTCTTGGCATTGGAGAGATTAGAATTTGGATAACCTATTGAGAAATCTCATTCCATTCTTCAATAACTGCTGCACATAGCTCCCTGATATCGCTAGGGGCAATCAGGCGATATCTGAGCCGTCTTCCAATTGTGTCCAAAAGATGTTCTATTGGATTTAGGTTTGGAGAAACCAAACGACCAATCCCAACATTCTGTAGGTACTCATGGACAACTCGAGCAGTGAGACATCTGGCATTATCCTGCATTAATAGAAAATCATCACCGATTCCTTCAGAAATTGGTCTCTTCAAGGTACTTCCCGGCATTTAGCGACGCATTTTCCACGTTATCTAGTCTGTACGTCTATAAAAACTCATGCCTCCTCAAATTATAACACTGCCTCCACCAAAAGCCTTCTTGGCGAAGTGTTAGCCTTTGCATATCTCTCGCCTTGACGCCTCCAAACTCTCATCTTTCCATCTGGAGAATGTAAGGTGATTCTCGACTTATGTGTGAATAAAACACGGCTCCAATCCTAAAAACTAAACAAAATGTGTAGGCGAAAGAAATTGCCAGAAACAGTGAAAGTGACAAACTTCGATTATTATTGTATTTTCAAGAGTTAGAGAATTAGTCATTTAAAAACATTAACAAATGGCTCAGTCTCTTATTTCTCTTTGGTTCATAGTTCATTTACAACGATTGTATAAAAAAAAGTACAGTAATAGACTGTATCATTAAATTACATCATTTTAAAATTTTATGCAACACTTTTGTCCAGCAGTTTATTATATATATACATATATATATACTATAAATGTTGTTCATTATCACATTTTGCTCAAGTAACTGCCACCAATGAAATATGATTTATCATCACTACTTACCGAAAAAAAAGAAATTGGTCAATTATTAACAACTATTAATTAAGGTTATATGTCTTTTATAGATGGGTCTTGTTAAGGGTTCAAGCCCTGCCACTAAAAAAATGCTCAGGAAATCTATAATGCTCCAATGAACCCCACTATCCAAAATAGGTTGGATTTCCCATTTCTCCTAAGATCTAGGTAAATTTCGATATCAGCGAAATACTTAATATCTTTTACCACCTTGTGTTCAATTCTACTACCTAAACTAGCAATTCGTTGCTGTGAGTTTTCTCTCAGTCTCAGTAGTCTTCATCGGTTACACAGTAAACAATAATATAAACAAATGAGCTTTCTCTACAGGAAATAGGCAATAAGAGAATCAAGAGAACAGAATGTTCCAACTGCTTGGGGTTTATATGAGTATCAACTAATAATAATAACCAAAAATAGATCGAATCTCAGTTTTAAATTAGAATAAATCTAAGAAAAAAATATTTTTTCTTACTTAATTTCAAATGAATAATAACTAGCTTAGTTCGTCAATAATGTTGAAATTTAATTTGGATCCCCTACTAAGCGACTATTCGTAAGCAATAACTAAAATAGAATAGTATCATTTATTATTTATTTATTTATTTGTATGTCTATAAGATTACATCCTCTACATACAGAGTGACTATAAAAAAAAAAGGAAAGAAAGTTATGCAAGAAAAAAGAAATTACATATAACAGAGCATGAGCTTCTTGCTTAATAAACAAAAATAATAAACATTGTACATTTAATCAGAACAAAATTAACTAAAGTAATTAACAAACAAAAGCAAAATAAACATGATAAAGTCTCAATGCAAACAATAAAGCAAATGAATTTTTAAGTTAAAATAATATTAAAGTTGAAGCAAAACAATACAAATAATAAAGAAAAGAAATATTGTAAGCAATTACTCATTCGAAATAATGGACCGAAGCCTAAGTACACTATCAATATAGTAACAAAAATTAGTTAAATCTTCTTTTGAGGTACTGGATAGATGACTGAGAATAAATGTCTCCACTCTAGAGGGTATAGTAGATTTAAAATAATTCATTCTTATTGGTGTATATATTGGGCATTGAGCTAACAAATGAAAAAAGTCTTCCTTCACGGACATATTACAAATAGTACAGATCTCACTACAGTTTACAGTATACGTCATATTATTTAAAGTTAACTTCATAATATATTGATTTGAACATAATCCACCCCTCCTCCAAAAGTGCCATCGAATGAATTTTCCTAGAGAAATGTTCTTAGTAAAAAATGTAGATTAGTGTATGATTAGTTTATATAGAACGTTTCAAGAAAATCATCGAAGCCATTTTTGAGAAAATCGCGAAAAAGAGAAAACCATTTAGTAAAGTGATAAAGTAAACGCACTTCCGGTCATCTGATTTTTTCAAATTAGAAATTTCAACAAAATATTTAATTCTAATTAACATTATTTAGATGATGGAATTGTTTATTAAAATGAAATAGCACTCAAGAGGATAACCAAACCTACCTCCCCCTCACTAAAATCCCTTTAAATGAATTTTCCTTGAGAATTGTTTCAAATCGAAGTTGGTAGCGCTTTGTATGTGTAGTTGATGTACCAAGTTTGAAGAAAATCGTCGGAGCCATTTTTGAGAAAAACGAAAAAAGTCAAGGAAACCAACAAGTATTGGTACTTCCGGTTGAGGAATTTTGACTGATGACCCATTGTCAGATGCTATGGTGATATCTAAACGGAATATTAAGTTTCAACTTTCTAAGGTTTTCATTTTTGAGCTATGCTGTTCACATATATATACACACACACACACACACACAAACAGACCATTTAGACCACTTAATTTAGATCTAAACATTGCAGCAAATTTTCTCCGGCGATACAGTTTGCGAAATCTTGTAGTATTGTATGAACGAGCTTTTCGTAAGGACATTCTGTAAATCCGTCTACGCAATCCCGAGCGGGGCTTTCTCCGGAATATCTTTCGCTTCCACATCGAAATTCGCCGACGGTACATCTGCGTAGATGATCTTTATCCTATTCAAAAATGCCTCATCACAAATCGGTTCATTATATGAGATTATTACAATTAAGTCAGTGTACTGAACAATTTTATCTAAACCATATTTTTTCCTCAGTGCAAAATGCTCTCCCGCTAATAATTGTTTTAATTTCTCATAGGGTAGTTAACAATATCAAATTCATCAAACAATATTACCTTAGTATTTTGCTGTAAAGTTTCAAAAAAATATTCACCATAACCGGCATAAGTAATTAAAAGACTAACATCTCTACATAAAAAATTTATTAAACTAGTTTTCCCTGTGTTTGATTTCCCGTATAGATACAAATGTCTTTTTTTGGGGTAATGAACTGTTGAAACAAACTCTAAATAATAATTAATTACATCATTAGCCCACTCTGAAGTAAATATATTGATAAATAGCCATATATAACTATAAAATTTGTCTCTAACACTTTCAGAATGATATCTTTCAATAATTTATAATTGTTTCTATGCTCTACGACAAATTGGTCAGATACACTGAAATTCTCTTTACCGACTGCCCATCTTGATAGCTGATAATTGAAACTTAATTTACTAGCTGATATATTTGTGTAAACATTTGTATCATGCTTTGTAATGTATACAAGTAATTGTTTCTTACGTTTAACATTTTGGAAATCAAACCTCATATCAGGAAAGCATTCTGAAATATAATTTCTAAGTAAAATACTAGCCAAATCTTTAAACCAGCGCAATGAGACTTTGACTATATAAAAAGGAATGTGAGAAATGCCAAAATCAGTTCTAACTATGTAATCAGGAGTAGTTTCTGGTAACTGAAATAATCTTTTATACAAATTGATATGCGCTCTTTCTATCAGGCTAATGTATCTCAAACTCCACATCTGTGCATTGTACGCATAACACTTCTGGCTAGTGCGTTAAACACTCTAACACGAGAGCTCCAATTATCGCACTTTGGTTAAGATATTAATCACAGAGCCAGCTGCAACATTTGCCTTTCTCACAAAATTTTTTGTGGTTTCTAGAAAAAGTGAAGATTTATTACATTAGACTCCCAGATAAACGAAACTGTCTACCATCTCCAATTTGATTCCATCATACCAAAATTTATAACCACATTTTCTAAGTCTGCCTCTATGAAAAACAACAACTTTTGATTTTACTGCATTAACCGCTAAAGCATTTAACTGACAATAAATCCTCAAAATAGATAACTTGTGATTCAAGTCAATAACCGAATCACACAGAAGTACCAGATCATCCGCATATAATAATACAATCACATCCGAGACACCATCAGTGTTTATACCGCGCACGTTATTATCATGAAAAAAATTTCAACATCAGCAATATAAAGAGAAAATAAAAAAGGGCTTAATACTTCAACTTGCACAACACCTTCAGTCATTTCTAGGTCTCAACTAATTTTTTCATTGGCAACAACTTTAAAATTGACATTTTCGTAAAAATTTATTACCAAATTTAAAATTTTTGAGGAAATTCCTTCTCCGTTTAATTTATGCCATAACCTCGAATGAGGAACCGAGTCAAACGCCCTCTTAAAATCAATAAGGGCTGCAAAAACTTTTATCCGCTATCCGCGCAACCACGTCCCGGACGGAAACCAGACTGACATTCCGGAATAGTAGAAACCTCAGATTCCCACAGTAATAAACGGCTCATAATAATCTGAGTAAATATCTTAAGGATACTATTAGCCAAAATTACGCCCCTGTAAATGCATTTATCATTTCTATCTCTCTTTTTATGTAAAATAAACATTGTTACAGAACACCATGCTTTAGGAAATACCTCAAGAAAGAATATTTTATTAAGTATACTTCTAAGTATAAAAGCCAGTTCTGAGGAAGCAGTCTATACAGTTCATTGACAATAAGATCAGGACCAGCAGCTTTAGCTTTTTACTTCTCACAATACTAATAACTATTTCATCCTGTATAATGACCGTAGTATTATTACAAGTAAATGTGAATGGAATGCACGTAAAAAACAATATCCATGCATAGCTTAAAAAAAACTTTATATTCGAGTAATATTCCCTTTCCTAACGAACTACTACAACCTTCCTCTTCCATAACTCAAAGTAATATGTACACGAGCTTCCAACTTATAATAATGATTAATTTGTAATAAGTTGTTTTTCTTCACAGAAACACCAATCTTTAATCTTCAATTTTTTTTATTATTTTAATACTAAATCTCTAATTTTCGGCGTCTAATTATGCCATCTTCAAGAGTTGACATGATTCATTAAAAAACAGCCTTCAATAAAAAGATAACCATATAACTTCAATCAAATTACATCTAAATTCTTAAATTAAAAAAAATAATCCTTAAAAATTACAATTTAATCACTAAAAACTTGCTAATTAAAAATAATAATCATGACTCTCGTATTCTCCTATACAAAAAGTTTGAGTTATGCTTGAAAAAATTTGATGAATTCAAAAATTAATTAGAAAAAAATCTGGTGTGAAACACTCACACAATTTTCTCATACTCCAGTTCTCAAAATTATAATTGACAAATTTTGTAGTTTTAACAAATTTAATGAAATTTGTCGAAAACTGAAAAACCTGTCCAGTACAGCGCACTTCCGGTTTACTAATTTTCTTGAAACTCGGAATCCTGGCCATCTATTTATTTCTAATTAATTTTGTTTGGATGATAGAATTGTATAATCAACTATGATTACACTTAAGAGAAAAACATAATCGTTGTGGTGGTTGGTTCCGTAGAGCTGGAAAGCATCAGAGATATTTTCCGTGGTAGCCTGCTTCATTTTGTGGTCATCGATCGGTTTCGGGCGTTCGCCCATCACACTAACTCCCCTGTAAATGCATTTATCATTTCTATCTCTCTTTTTAGGTAAAATAAACATTCTTACAGAACACCATGCTTTAGGAAATACCTCGAGTTAGTGTGAAACTAACTTTGCTCTGTGCGAGTCTGTGTTGTCACACTGTCTGAAAAAAGCATCCTGAAGATGGGCGAACCCCGAAACCGGTCGATGACCACAAAATAAAGCAGGCTACCACGGAAAATATCTCTGAAAAACATAATCCACCCCTCCTCCAAAAGTGCCATCGAATGAATTTTCCTAGAGAAATGTTCTTAGTAAAAAATGTAGATTAGTGTATGTTTAGTTTATATAGAACGTTTCAAGAAAATCATCGAAGCCATTTTTGAGAAAATCGCGAAAAAGAGAAAACCATTCAGTAAAGTGATAAAGTAAACGCACTTCCGGTCATCTGATTTTTTCAAATTCGAAATTTCAACAAAATATTTAATTCTAATTAACATTATTTAGATGATGGAATTGTTTATTAAAATGAAATAGCACTTAAGAGGAAAACCAAACATACTCCCACTCACTAAAATCCCTTTAAATGAATTTTCCTTGAGAAATGTTTCAAATAGAAGTTGTAGCGCTTTGTATGTGTAGTTAATGTACCAAGTTTGAAGAAAATCGTCGGAGCCATTTTTGAGAAAAACGAAAAAAGTCAAGGAAACCAACAAGTATTGGTACTTCCGGTTGAGGAATTTTGACTGATGACCAATTGTCAGATGCTATGGTGATATCTAAACGGAATATTAAGTTTTAACTTTCTAAGGTTTTCATTTTTGAGCTGTGCTGTTCACATACATACATACATACATACATACACACACACACACACACACACACACAGACCATTTGCTGAAAACCACTTTTTGGACTCAGGGAGACCTCAAAACAGATATTTCCGGTAAAACTCGATATCGAAAATTTGACACGATTACAATACTTCCTCTTACTAGGAATAAGAGAAAGTAAAAATTTAAAAAAAAAACAACTAATTAACGATAGTTAAAGAATTACAAATCTCTCTATATATAATATATTATAAACTAATGTCAATGAATAAAATGAAATGTATTTTGAACAAGTGATCGATCGATAAGAAAGAGGAAAGTAGAAACTGAAAACAATTTTGGAATAAAAACAACCACTGCATTTGAAATGAAGACTTCAGACAATACCCATCAACCAGTAATGAGTCTCTAAGGTTTCAATGGTTCACGGGGCGACTATAAAGGCTCCAACGATTTGCTTTAAACTTCATAAACTGTCTAAATACATAAATACGTTTCACTATTATTTGTAACATATTCATAGGAAAATTGATTATTTGGGGGGATTGTGGGAGTACAATAGCAACAATTCTATAAAGAGCACCATTAATAGAACGTATATTTCTACCATGAAAATAATATTAATATACATTACAAGTACTGGAAGAATTCAAGTTTTAAGAAAATCCGTTAAGTGGAAGTGCGATTTTACTATCGCTTTATTATAAAGTAAATAATTGATTTTAGGTAATTCTGTAAAAAATGTTATGTAAAGCTCCATTTGCTATATCAGGAGGTTCGGTTGCATATTGTTTGCGCTTATTTTTTTGATAACCAGATAATAATTCATTATATGCTTGAGTTGGTACTAGTGCCCTACAGCTCCAAGAGGCCTAAATTCATTTAAGGTATGTATTTCCTTAAAATGATTATACAGTTAATTAAGAACTCCAGATGTCCGAAATTCCGAGTACACAGAAAATTAGTAAACTGGAAGTGCACTTATAGTGAACAGTTTTTTTAGTTTTCGCCAAATTTCATTAAATTTGGTACACTTAATATAAAATTTGTCGCACCAGAAGCGGGGGCGAGTCGGCATAGCAGAACTAAAAATATACTCTGCGAGAATCAACAGGTAAACGATATTATGCTCGGATCAGGTTCTATTGAGTCATCAGAAAAATTTAAAATTTGTTTTTGGAATGTAGGTGGGTATAAGAATCTATTTAAATTAGACTATAAGTAGCAAGAAATTTTATGTAAATTTAATATAATCTGTTTAGTGGAAACCTGGGTAACATCAGATTGGTAAAATTACCAAATTATTTAAATATGTATAAATTATTTAACTCAAAAGCAATCATATATAAAACTAGAGGTAGTGCACGTGGGGTCTAATGGTACTAACAAGTACTTTCATTAAAAATGTAAAAATAGTTGATTGTAATCAGTATTATATTTTTATAGAATTATCTCTCAAAAACGAAACTATTATTTAGGCAATATTTATTGCCCCCCCCCGACACTGCGGATAGAGAACAGTGTACGGAGCTACTTGAATATATATTACTTCATTTAGAAACGAATTATCTTGATAGTGTGCGGAAAATAATTGGTGGCGACTTTAAATATAGGATAGGAGATTTAAACGGTTTTGAGGTTGATTTCTTTGAGGGTCTGGGTATGTATGGAGAGAGATATGTTTTGGATGAAAAAATTAACTATAGAGGAAAACCATTAGTAGATAGCATGGAAACTCGTGGAATGTTGTGTGAAATGGCAGATGTACTTCTGATATGCCGGGGTAATTTCACTAATGTCTCTATGAATGGTAATAGTACTATAGATTTGGTCTGGACTGGAATGTATACTTTGAATATCATCAATGATTTTGAAATTATTAATTTTTATGAGCTATCAAACCACCTATTGTGTTCACTAACGTTAAATATTAACTCTAACATAGATCAGATTAATGTAAGAAAAATTAAAGTGTGTCAAGGACTTATTAAATGGGAAAATTACAATTATTTATTCAAACACAATTATTTGTATTTCAATAGTGATAAGGTGAGTTAAATTCCAATTTTTTGGTAGGTATTTACAATGCATTAAGTAATAGTAATATGTTAGTTAAAAAAAAAAAATTATAAAAACAGAAATAGTAATATTGTACAGAATAACAAACCTGGTTCAGTAGCAAGTTGAGCGACATGAGAAAACAAGTTCGACATAAATACAAACTTTATAGAAAAGATGTAAACAATTCTTTATTGCTTAGCGATTATTTATTATTTAAAAGGAACCATAAAAGATGCATAAACATTGAGAAAAATAAATATACCTCAGAATTACTAACTAATTTAGCAAATGTTAAAAAAAGTAAATCAAAATACAGATTAATTTATTTTTATTTTGTATGGAGTATGTTTTATTTTTATAACGTAGTAATGTATTTCTTGGTCTGTATATAATATAATAATCTAATCTGTTCAATGCTAAATTCGAATAAATGCAAAGAAATAAATAAATTAGATAAGAGAAAAGGGGGAAATAATTATACATTTTTAATTTTGAAATGTTAAATTTAAGTGAAGAACCAATTTTTGTTTGATACTTTTTTTTTTTTTGTTGCTTTTTCTTCATGTAAATATATTTTGTACAGTCACATCTTCCATCCAGTATATACAGACTGTATTTTATGGATGTAAAATAAAATAAATAATAAATAATACTATAAAATTTGTCAACTATAATTTTGAGAACTGAAGTAAGGGAAAGATGTGTGAGTGTTTCACACCAAATATTTTCCTTTGTGTTCTTATGATTTGCATAATAGTGATGATGTGTATACTCAACAGTTTTAAAAAATCTACTTACAATTGTTTTGTGCTAAATCAACTTAGTATCAGTTTCAAGTTCTTTCTGAAATATTTAAAATGCTTCAATATTTATATCTGGCTGAAGAATATTCACCCTTTGCCAAAGAAACGTCGAACCTGGAATAACAAAGTATTGTATTGATGTTATTTAATATTTTAAATAATTCACAGTTTAGTTTATGAGATACGAATTACACACAGGTACATCAAGATTGTTTAAAATGTTCTCTATTTATTTAATTATTATTTTATGGAACTTAAAATATATATAACTTCACCAACATATAATATGGTGATATATATACAATAAACATGTTGCACTTGCAAAACTTACTCAAGTAACTGTCACCAATTAAAATGTTTTACCGTCACTTGTTACATAAAAATTGAAATTGTTCATCATAATCATCTATTAATTAAATTAATCTGCATTTTATACACGGGTATATTGTTAAGGATCCAGTAGTTGCAGCCAAAGAATCCACTGGAAAATCATTAATATCCATTTTTCGCCCGGAACCTCACTATCCAGAGTGACTTAACTTGGATATCCATCCTACACTTAGGGAAATTTCATCGCAGATTCCATTCCTATTCAGCAAATCATTTCAATCCACTAAAATAACTTGGCATCTACGGATACTATACCGAAGTTTAATGATAATCCGAAACAATTATCTCACTTCAAGTAGGAAAAAATCACTACCCTCATGTAAACCACCAGTTTAGGATATTGTTAAAGTCCTATCCTGTATTAATTTTAAAGACAAATTAATAGGTAAACCCGCGGTAGTATGCAAGGACAAAAAAAAAATTTCAAATCACAAATTATTTTACTCTAAACAACCGGCTAAAAATTTTAAAATTCAGTAGACACAAATTGTGGTATATTCAATTTCTACGGATTTGTACTAAACATTTGCAATTAATATTTTTGTGATCATTCAAAATACTCTCAATAGAAGAGACGATTGGCTCATGTAGTTATGAGCATGTCTGTTACCCTGAATTTCTCTAAGTAAAGCCCTGCATAACTGGCAATTTATTTGTTGGAAAAATTTAATACTGGATGAAGTATGTGCGTAATATATTCATTACGACGTTAAAACTGGCTGATTAAATGAAAATTACTTTACTTTATTTTCGCTCTAAGCAGACAATTTGAACTCTTGAGCATCACAACAGCGTGGCCTCAAGGTTCGCATTAAAATGTACAAAATGAAAATCTAATAAGGGTAAAAATAAGCAATGTTTTTCCTACTGAAAACAATTATATATATATATATATATAGATCAGGAAGGTGAAATATAAAGAAATTTGGAGAGTTTCAGGCATCAGATAGTTTGAATATGACGATTTGGTAACTGCGAAAAGGTGTACATATTCAAAATGTTTCATGTCGTGATACTAATAAACTGAAAATACACGTTGCTATAAGCGATTTTCCATTAGAATACAATGACAACGCGTTAATTACTTCCAATAATATGAATAAGAAAACTAGAAATCATTTTACTGCAATAACCCAACTTGGTCTCACTGCAAGGAAACATACTACACTTTTCTTATTTCTATTCTTAAATAATTAATATCTCTTACCACTTTCTGTTTAATACCTCTGCTATCGAAACTAGCCATTCGTTGCTCAGAGTTTTCTATCACTCTCAACAGTCTTCATGCGGAAAAAATAGATCGAATCTCAGTTCTAAATTACAATAAATGTCCTTGTTCATCAATAACGTTTAAATTTAACGTTGGATACCCTACTAAGCGACTATTAGTAAGCAATAACTTAACAAAGCAAAGAATTTTTTCAATTTAATATTAAGGAAATACACGAAAATACAAAACCAATGCGTAATTTAAGAAAAACCTTTATATTCACGGAAACCATCAATTCCTTTCACAACAATAAGCAGAACATATTTCAGCTTCCAACCATTATAACCTTCCTTTTCAAAAACAAACCAATCGGCACATGGCCTTTTCAATTTGAAATAGCTCTCCAATGGAAATAAAATTAATATAATTCTTTGTTTATGATTAAGCGAGTAAGCTCAATACTATACATTCATTAATATTCTTCAAAATATTTTTGAATTAAAGAAGAAACAGCTATTTTTTTCATTCATAGTTTAATTTTGAACATTTTTTTATGGTGTTTTACACATCTACGGTTTCTGCAGTAATATATGACAAATACACGTATTCTCCTAGTTCCACAAAGACATATAATATTTGTAGGTACATTTTGTTCACTAATCACTTCTGCCTGCAATTAACCAAGAAGGAACGATTTTGGATGATTGATATTCTTAGCTTAGCTAAAAAAACTAAAATTCAAATCGTACGGGCCAATCATCAGCATACCACATCACCATCTCTGTCGTTTTAGAGGATGACAAGTTGTTAGGGATAATGTGCCGTTGTCATGAATTTATTATTGCATTCATTCCCATTAAAAAAAGTTCGCCATGAGTTAACATTTGAATGTCTTTAATTTTTGTATACCTGCCAATAATATTTCCAATATTACAACATAATATTTCCAATATTACAACACTGTAATAATATACTATAACACTTTTGGAACAATAGTTCCTTTGATGTGAAAATATTTGTTAGACAATACTAATCTATGAGCTTGGTGAATTTGCTGTGATGATGGATGAAAATCCGAAACCGTTTAGGAACAAGATATTTATGCATGTTATGACCGATAAAATACCAAATACTAAACCTGTTCTTTGAATTCCCTGAATTGAATTCCACATGATTTTATTTTATAATGTATTCCTTTATTTTTCCCATGCAAGAAGAGTCCATTTTTATTATTCACAAGAGAATATCTAGTTTGAAGTTTCTGTAATTTTAAGTTTTCCTTTCTCTTACTCTCAGTAAGTAGGAAGTATTGAGGTCACGACAAATTCTCGAAATTGAGTTTTCACAGGAAATACAAATTCTGAATTACCCTAAGTATGAAAAATTGTATTAAGGAATGTACAATGTGTACATATGTGAGAGAGTGGCAGTTTAAACAAAGTATCTATAAAGTGGAATATCGCAGAATTTCAAATTTGAAGAAAATCCGCTAAGTGCGATATTACTATCGCTTATTTTATAAAAAAAAACATTCATTTTAGGTAATTCTATAAAAAATGTTATGTAAAGTTCCGTTTGCTCTGTCAGGAGATTCGGTAGTATGTTATTTGCGCTTTTTTTTAATTTTAAAATAATAATATATACTTATATATATATGGTAGGAGTGGTACTAATCCCGTACTTATCCTGATAATCTCCATATTTATGTCAGGAGAAATATTGTAATTTACAGAAATGTCTTTTGATATGTAATTGGATTAGAAGCTTTGCTATTTACATTGAGTATGTAAAAATAAAGTTATTATAAAATTCAGGAAATATTTATTTGTTTATTTATATACATATGTAGACGAAATAATAATTCATCTAAAGATAATATTATATTTCAATTAGATTTGTGGTATTCAAAAATCGGTATGTCAAATAAAAAATAAAAATCAATATCAAATAAATAATTTGCAAAAATATCAACTAAAAAGCTAATAATAACATTATCTCACAATACTTGGTATTTAAAGTACACGATAAAAATTAGAAATCATTTTAATATTACAGCAAAATATCACCAGCTACAACTCCAGATTGTGTGCAAGGTGTTGAAGCTCTCAAAATAGAACAATTTCGCCGTAATGAAGGCGCTAACAAAATACCTTTGTCGGTATATGGTGTAACTTCCAAAAAAGGAACACTCTTGAAAGAAATTAATAACATAAAGCAATTGTTTACTGTCGAGTACATTGGAAAAAATATAAGATCAGAAATTTAATTACAAGGAGATTTCGATGCCAAAGTTATGGACATATAGCAATAAACTATAATAACAATTAAAAGGTGAATAATGCCCAGAAAATCACTCTATCCGACTCTATCGATTCAAAGTAATGAAGAAATATTAAGTGCACAAATTGCCAGGTCAAACGTAGGTCTTCAAACGATCAATGCCCAATTGAAGTAGGGAGCCTTGTCGAGGGGCCTTGCTGTTGTAACTGGTCGACGAAAAGTATGCCGTCGTAGTTTGACTAGGAATTTCTTTAAATTCTGATTATTGGTTTTAATTTTTCCTAGTATATCGTAATACTTCGTAAAGCCGTTGTGTTCCTCACCAACCTTTTTAATAGTTGTCTTCTTTGGTTGCTTTTGGCTTTTGGAAAACTTGAAAGATAATTCTTCTATTAAAGCTAAATAAATCACCGAAACAGCCAAATAATTATCAACCAATTACTTTGCTCAGCACAACATTAAGATTTTTGAAAAAATCTGACTCATGAGAATCACTCCCCATTTGAATAAAAATCGAATAATTAAAGATGACCAACTAGCCAGAATTGTGGACAATGTTACCGAGGCATTTAACAGTCGTAAATACACCCGAATGGTTCTGATGTACATCCAAAAAGCATTCGATACTGTTTGGCTTAGGTGCATTATCTATAGGCTACTGGAATATTATTTCCAAAATATTTAAATAATATAGGAATATCAAACGAAATTCTATATTTTTTTCAATTCTAGCTTATCACAGCTCCTATATGCTTCTTCTGGATTTTCCCAGGGAATAATGATGGCTAAATATTCAAATCACAACTCCCTTTATTTTTTGAGTAGTGTTTGATTAAAAAAAATTCTACTGTTGATATACAGGTTACAGAAACAAACTTTTTTTTAAAATAGGTAACCCTATTTATTATTATGAATTCTAAAAGTACTTATTTTGTTGAGAAAATTTATAACCGCTTTTGTAGTTCCTATGTTTTCAATTTTTGAACGAAAAAAACATTTTTTTCACTCCTGACAGTCGAATCTTAAAAAACAAAAGTGGCTTCCTGTGTTGCTAATAACGTAAAAAAAAAAAAAAACTGAAGAAATTAATCTTTATGCTTGAAGTAAAAAAAAAAAAAGAAAAAGAAGTCAATTACATAATTAAACTGAAAGAAATTGCAACTGCTCAAAATTCCCGCATACTTGGGCAATGCAATCTTCGGCCCTCCTCACAAACGACACCGTCCATCAATACGCCTGCACGCATCAACAACCTATTGTTTTAGCTCCTCAACGGTTCTTATTGGCTCTAAATTACTATTCACCATGTCTTTTGAAGCGCAGCAAAGAGAATAATCAAGAGGGGAAAGGGCCGTGGATCTCGGGGGCCAGCTAACCTCACTTATACGACCGATACTTCGTTCCTAAAATGTCGATTTAGAAATTGTCTGACAGGGCGGCTGTTATGAGCTGGACAACCATCTATTTGGAACCACATTCATAGCCGCTAAAAAGTCCATCTTTAAAAAGCTCGGCGACAATTTCTGACAAAAAATTGAAAAAATTTCTCCATTAAGATTTTGTTCATATAAGTATGGGCCGATTAATTTATTGTTAATCAGTCCACACCATACATTTATGCTTATAACAACTTGATGAAAGATGGGAATTTTGGTCGGTCCACGACTGGAAATTCCACCTATTAAAAACATCATTGATGGTGAATTATTTATTAATATGCCAGCCGTAAAAAAACTTTACTATGTACAAAAATTCGTAACTTGGGAAAAGTAGTTTTAATTTTTCAAAATCAAACTTTCTCACAAAAAAAGTATTTTCAGAATTCCTAATAATGAATAAGGGTTCCCATTCGAAAAAAAAAATTGTTCCTGAAACCAGCATATCAGCAGCAGAATTTTTTTTTTTAATATTATTAGATACTGCTCCAAGAATAAAAACAGTTATGCCTTGAATTTATTTTCTATCATCAATAATTACCGAGAAAAAGGAGGTGGACTTAGCCCCGACACCCTGCATGTATCTCTGATAAGATAATGGGCCTGGTCGTTAGGAATGCTAATACTGACACGACTCATGGAAGTCTTGAAACAAGGCCCGTTATTCTGCCATCTTGGCTGTAGGTTGTGAGCTAGGCATAATTCTACATTTAGGCGTGACAAAGCAAAAAGCCTACTCTTTCAGAGCATACGTCCGAACTGGGTGTGCGATAAATTTTAAAAACTCCAAAACACTTGCCCAATTAACCAACTATGAGGATTATCTCGTAAGAGAAGAGATTGAAATTCAGTAGGAAGAAAACTGTTAAAAATAAGACTCCACCTAAGCAAAACATGGCTGTCCCCACACATGAATAGAAACGAAAAAGCAAAAAAAACGGTCCCTAGAAGCAACCTTACAGGATGGGTGACCTCGACCATTCACTACCTACTATGATGGCGGCGTATGAGTCCCCAATCCCTGGTCGTATCATGATTTTTTTCTCAGTGCCTCATTTGAATTCATTCAACGTGACATGACCCTCATTGAAGAAGCTCACATTTATGTGGCTTCCGGCCGGTATATGTTTGATAAAACCTCCAGATTGTAACTACTGAAATCAGTTTCACTACATTTCTACTGGTTCTCGCCTGTATGTGTTCGCAAATGACTTATCAAAGGTCCAGAGCGTGTAAAACTAAAATCACATTCACTACATTTATATGGCATTTCACCTTTATGTGTTCGTATGTGTCTTGTTAAATCTCCACAGCATGTAAAACTGGAGTCACATTCAGTACATTTATACGGCTTCTTACCGGTAAGTGTTCGCATAAGGTTCAACAAACTTCCGGATGAAATGCATATGAAATCACATTCAGTACTTATACGGCTATTCGCCTGTATGTATTCGCAAATGTTTCTTCAAAGGTCCTGTCCTTGTAAAACTCAAATCACATTCACTAAATTTATACGGTCTCTCGTCTGTATGTATTCGCATATGTTTCTTGAGATTTCCGGATTGTATAGAACTGAAATCACATTCACTACATTTATACGGCTTTTCGCCCGTATGGATTCGGATATGTCTTTTCAAATCCCCAGATACTTTACATCTGAAATCACATTCACTACATTTATATGGCTTCTCGCCTGTATGGATTCGGATATGTCTTTTCAAATTCCCAGATACATTACATCTGAAATCACATTGACTACATTTATACGGCTTCTCGCTAGTATGTGTTCGCATATGGTTCCTGAAACCACTGGATAATATACAACTGAAATCACATACACTACATTTATACCGCTTCTCGCGTGTGTGTGTTCGCATATGGTTCTTGAGATTTCCGGATCGTGCGCTACTGAAATCACATTCATTACATTTATATGGCTTCTCGCCAGTATGTGTTCGCATATGCTTCCTGAAACTACTAGATGATATACAACTGAAATCACATACACTACATTTATACCGCTTCTCGCCTGTATGTGTCCGCATATGGTTCTTGAGAGTTCCGGATTCTGCGCAACTGAAATCACATTCACTACATTTATATTGCTTCTCGCCTGTATGTGTTCGCATATGGTTCTTGAGATTTCCGGACACTGCGCTACTGAAATCACATTCATTACATTTATATGGCTTCTCGCCAGTATGTGTTCGGATATGGTTCCTGAAACTACTGGATGATATACAACTGTAATCACATTCACTACATTTATACCGCTTCTCGCCTGTATGTGTTCGCATATGGTTCTTCAGATTTCCGGATTGTGTGCAGCTGTAATCACATTCATTACATTTATATGGCTTCTCGCCAGTATGTTTTCGCACATGAGTCCTGAAAATACTGGATGATATACAACTGTAATCACATTCACTACATTTATACGGCTTCTCGCCAGTATGTATTCGCATATGGTTCCTGAAGATACCGGATGATATACAACTGTAATCACATTCACTACATTTATACTGCTTCTCGCCTGTATGTGTTCGCATATGGTTCTTGAGATTTCCGGATTCTGCGCAACTGAAGTCACATTCACTACATTTATATGGCTTCTCGCCTGTATGGATTCGCATGTCTTTTCAAATGTCCAAATACTGTAAAACTGAAATCACATTTCGTACAAACATACGGCTTCTCGCATGTATGTGTTCGCATATGGTTCATCAATATTCCGGAATATACACAATGAAATCACATTCCGAACACATATACGGCTTCTCGCATGTATGTATTTCCTTATGCATTTTAATAATATTCTAGATTGCCTACTTATGAAATCACGTTCACTTCTATTGCTCCTCACCAGTACGAGTTCAATGCATTCAGTTAATGCAACACGAGTTTCGCATTCAATGCATTTGTCGTTTTGCGCCAGAATGTATTCGTGTATGTGCATTAACTTCAGTGCATGCACTACAATCACATTCTCAACATTTATTCATGTCGCCAGTATACATGTATTCAAATGTACTATTCACATTACATTTGATATTACTTTCATATAAGTACTATTCCTACTTTTGTTAACTTCTCACACTGAACGGTATATATATACATTTCTTCGTCATTTATGACTGTCTGCACAATAGTTCAAATTCATTTAAGAGAAATTTATTATCAAGACTTTTTTCCTTTGTGTTCTTAATGTTTTGTATTTCAATACTGAGTCTATACTCATCAGTTTTGTAAGAATCTACTTACAGTTGTTTTGTGCTAAACCACACTAGTATCAGTTTCAACATCTCTCAAAAATATTTGAAATGGTTCAATATTAATGGCTGAAGAATATTCACATTGTGCCACAGAAACGTCAAATCTGGAACAATAAAGTAAATTATTGTAGTAAATTTATTTATCTCAATATTTTGAATAATTCACATTTACGTTTAGGAGATACGAACTAACTCAACTCTAAATACATTTAAATCTGGTCTGTTTCAAATTTTCTGTATTTATTCAATTATTATTAATTTTATATAATTCAAGTTATAAAACATCACTAACTTATTAATATGGTGATATCTTTATTGATATATATATACATTTAATCTGCTGGACAAAAGTATTGCATAAAATTTCAAAATATAATTTGAAATTGAAAGGTATTTTCGTTTTTTTTTTTTAAGCGATTCATGTTGTTGAACTCTAATCCAAATGAAAAAAGAAAAACTACCAAAAGTTTAAGAAAAACCCCGTTTTATTACACAGAATAAAAAATAAAAAATCTGTAAAATTACAAATTAAAATCTTTCTTATTTCTTATCAATTCTTCATTTTTTCAACAGTATTTAGTGATATCTCCTCTATCTCTGATAATTGCAGCATGCCGTCTTTGCTTTAGATTTTGGATGAACCCTTGAGAAATTTCATTTCATTCTTCAAGAACTGCTGCACATAGCTCCCTGATATCGCTAGGGGCAATCAGTCGATGTCTGAGCCATCTATCGATTGTGTCACGAAGGTGTTCAATTGGATTTAGGTCTGGACTGGGGCACAATAGATCTTTCAGGTCGCAGTGCAATAATCCCCTATAACAATCTAATCTAGGTCTGGACTTCTCGGTGGAGAAACCAAACGTCGAATCCCAACATTCTGTAGGTACTCAAGGACAACTCGAACAGTGAGACATCTGGCACTGTCCTACGTGAATAGAAAATCATCACCGACTCTTTCAGAAATTGGCACAAAATGTCGCTGAAGAACCTCTTCAAAGCTCTTCCTGACAGTTAGCGACCAATTTTCCACGATATCTAACTGTGTACTTCGGTCAAAACTTATGCCACCCCAAATCATAACACTGCCTCTACCAGAAG
Organism: Triatoma infestans; assembly: GCA_011037195.1. NCBI lineage: Eukaryota > Metazoa > Arthropoda > Insecta > Hemiptera > Reduviidae > Triatoma > Triatoma infestans. Next base: position 135,127 of record JAAEAF010000950.1, read on the forward strand.
CCTTTTTGGCGAAGTGTTAGCCTCTACATATCTCTCACCTTGACGCCTCCAAACTCTCATCTTTCCATTTGCAGAATGTAAGGTGACTCTCGACTTATCTGTTAATAAAACACGTCTCCAACCCTCTGTTCTCTGTTTGATATGTTCTCGAGAATATTGCAGTCTTGCGACTCTATGTGCTTTGGTGAGACGAGAGCCAGTAGCGGGTATTCTGGAAGCCAAGTTTCGTTCATTAACCTTCTTCTGACTGACCTGTTAAAATATGGACATAACGGACATCAGCGATCAAGTGACGTAATTGAAGAACTGGGATTATTATTGTATTTTCAAGAGTTCAGAGAATTAGTCATTTATAAACATAAACAAATGGCTCGTTTCTATTCTCATAGTTCGTTTACAACGATTGTATAAAAAAAGTACTATAGTAGAATGTAAGTTTCAATTACATCATTTTCAAATTTTATGCAATACTTTTGTCCAGCTGTTTATTATGTTATATATACTATAAATGTTGTTCATTATTACATTTTGCTCAAGTAACTGCCACCAATGAAATATGATTTATCATCACTACTTACCGAAAAAAGAAATCGGTCAATCATTAATATCTATTAATTAAGTTAATATGTCTTTTAAAGATGGGTCTTGTTAAGGGTCCACCCCGGCCCACTAAAATAAATGCTCAGGAAATCTATAATGCTCCAATGAACCCCACTATCCACAATGAGTTGGATTTCCAATTTCTCCTAGATCTAGGTAAATTTTGAAATCAGCGGAATACTTAATATCTTTTACCAACTTCTGGTCAATTCTGCAGCCTAAACTAGCAATTCGCTGCTTGAGTTTAAAATAATTCATTCTTATTGGTGTATATATTGGGATCAGAGACATTTTCCGTGGTAGCCGGCTTCATTTTGTGGTCATCGACCGGTTCGGGCGTTCGCCCATCTTCAGGATGCGTTTTTCAGACAGTGCGACAACACTGTGTGTCTGTGTTGTCGCACTGTCTGAAAAACGAGTTCGAATCCAGTCGTGCTGCCCTTAGATTTTCTCTTCCTAGGAGCCCCTACAGCCCACTGTCCGGTGATGGACAGTGTTGTCTGTAACGGGAGAACACTGTCCGGAGGCCGCAGTGAACTGAGAAGGCTCCGGGCGCAAATGACCACAGATGTTGAGACGCCTTAAATAAAAAAAAAAAAAAATTTATTATTCCGAATACCCAGAAAATTAGTAAACTGGAAGTGCAATTATAGTGAACAATTTTTCTAGTTTTCCTCAAATTTCATTAAATTTGGTACACTTACTATAAAATTTATCAACTATAATTTTGAGAACTGAAGTAAGGGAAAGATGTGTGAGTGTTTCACACCAGATTTTTTTCCTTTGTGTTCTTGGTGTTTTTCATAATAGTAATGATGTGTATAGTCATCAGTTTTGAAAAATCTACTTACGATTGTTTTGTGCTAAATCAACTTAGTATCAGTTTCAAGTTCTTTCTAAAATATTTAAAATGCTTCAATATGTATGCCTAGTTGAAGAATATTCACTCAACTCGGCATCTACGGATACTATACCGAAGTTTAATGAAAATCCGAAACAATTATCTCATTGCAAGTAGAAAAGAGGCACTACCCCCATAAATAGTTGTAAACCACCAGTTTAGGATATTGTTAAAGCCCTATCCTGTACTAATTTTAAGGCAAAATTAATAGGTAAAGCCGCAGTAGTATGTAAGGACAAAAAAACTATTTCTAGTCACAAATCATTTTACTCTAAACAACCGGCTAAAAATTTTAAAATTCAGTAGACACAAATTGTGGAATATTCAATTTCTACGATTAGTATACTAAGATTTACAATTAATATTTTTGTGATCATTCAAAATACTCTCAATAGAAGGTACGATTTACTCATGTGGTTATGAGCATGTCTGGTACCCTGATGTTTCTCTAACTGAAGTCCTGCATATAACTAGTAATTTATATGTCAGAAAAATTTAATACTGGATGAAGTATGTGCTTACGATATATATTAATAACAACGTTAAAACCGGCTGATTAAATGAAAATTATTTTCGCCCTGAGCAGACAATTTGAATTCTTGAGCATCACAACAGCGTGGCTGTTCGCATCAAAATGACCAAGAAAAATCTAATAAGGGTATAAATAAGCAATGTATTCCCTACTAAAAACAATTATAGTTATAGAATACTATGTATTCCCTACTAAAACTATATATTAATATCAGGAAGATGAAATATAAAGAAATGTTTAGAGATTCAGGCATCAGAGTTTGAATGTGACGATTTGGTAACTACAAAAATGTGTACATTATTCAAAATGTTTCATGTCGTGATTACTAATGAGCTGAAAATACACGTTGCTAAAAGCGATGTTCTATTAGAATACAGTGACAACGGGTTAATTACTTCCAATAAGACGAATAAGAAAACTAGAAATTATTTTACTGCAATATTATAACTCAACTCACTCTCATTGCAAGGAAACATACTACACTTATTTTATTCCTAAATATTTAATATCTCTTACCACTTTCTGTTTAATACCTCTGCTGTCGAAACGAAGCATTCGCTGCTCTGAGTTTTCTATCAGTCTCAATAGTCTTCATGCGGAAAAAATAGATCGAATCTTAGTTCTAAATTACAATAAATGCCCTTGTTCATCAATAACGTTTAAATTTGGATACCCTACTAAGCGAGTATTAGCAAGCAATAACTTAACAGTTACGGAAACCATCAACAAAATACAGAACAAATTTCAGCGTGCAACGACTATAACCTTCCTTTTCAAAAACTCAAACAATGGGCACACGGCCTTTTTAACTTGAAATAGCTCTCCAATGGAAATAAAATTAATATAATTCTTTGTTTATGATTAAACGAGTGTGCTCAATATTATGCATCCATTAATATTCTTCAAAATATTTTTGAATTAAAGGAGAAACAGCTATCTTTTTCTTTCATAGTTTAATTTTGAAAAAATTTTTATGGTGTTTTACTCATCTACGGTTTCTGCAGTAATATATGACAAATACATGTACTCTCTTAGATCCACAAAGACAACAATATTTGCACGTACATTTTGTTCACTAATCACTTCTGCCTGCAATTAACCAAGAAGGGACGAGTTTGGATGAAAGATATTCTTAGCTTAGCTAAGAAAACTAAAATCCAAATCGTAGGCGCCAATCATCAGCATACCACATCACCATCCCTGTCGTTTTAAAAGGTTGACACCATAATCGGCATATGCCTGTACATAGAATCCCGATGAATTTATCCGGGTTAACAATTCATCCATGACAGCTTACCATAGCTAACCATCTTGGGGATACCCTCTATCCGCTCCCACAACCGCAGTGTGCATACCTATAGAAGCCTGTATAACTCTGCCGTTAAAGAAATAAACATCCAGTAATTAATACTGATTGAATACCTTTTCGACCTAGGGAATCTTCAAGAGCATCAAACGATACTCTGTCAAATGCCTCTTCAACATCAAAGAAGCACCCTAGAGCATATTCCTTTGTCTCTAGAGTCTTTTATCCATCAGTAATATATACCTATCCACCAATCTTTCCAAATTTTTTAGAAGGAATGATATAAGACTTATAGGTCTAAGTGCCTTACGGTCGGAGTAGTCACTTTTTCTGGTTTAGGAATAAAGATCACCCTAACTTCCCTCAATAATTTGAAATTGTAATCCGAAGTTCTTGATTAAGACCTTTCAATCAAGACCGCTAACACTTTTAATTATGAAAAAGTTTGTTCACATAAATATGTCGTTGAAAATGGGAGTAGAATTGGAGTACGTAGTCTGAAAACCAAGGATATTTTTTTCCTAATCAAATACAGAAAGCATCCAATGAAACTTCGGCAAACTTAAGTTTTAGCGTTCCGTCGTTACTCAATTCAATAAATTCCTCACGAATTTGGAGAGAAAGTGCATCTGCAGAATTTATAGCATTGGTTGCAAAAATTTTGAATCCAATCTTATTCTTCCATATTAATTGAATAAAAATAGTGGTCAAATTAATCACTACTTTTGGCATTATTTATTCATTACACATGATGGGCTATATGCAACGCATGGCTAACCATGCAAATGTTGTTTGCGGGTTGAGAACGCCTCGTAGTTTGATAGAAAGCAACGTTTCAGCCATGTTGCTATGAGCTACTTCTGGATCATAGAAATGTCTAAAAAATGCCAACTTCTTTCTCGTGAAGAGGAAGACGATTTATCTGATATATCATCGATAGTATCTCAGATTCCTACAAGAACTGAGAAGAAAAGTCAACTAAAACTTGAACTACCGCCTATCACAATGGCAAAACCGCATATCACAATGGCAAAATTGAAAAATTTTAGCAAGCCACTGAACAGAATATTACTGTTTTTGAGTGTTTCATAGATTATCTAAGCAAGGCAGAAATACAGTACCATACCTGCACTCCCAATAATGAAAGTAGATCATAAATTAATAGTACATTTGCCTTCAGCGGTTACAACTGAAGAAATTAAAAATAGATTGTGTACAAGGTGTTGAAGCTCTCAAAATAGAACAATTTCACCACATAGAAGGGCTAACAAAATACCTTTGTCGGTATATGGTGTAACTTTAAAAAAAGGAACCCTCTTGAAAGAAATTAATAACATCAAAGCAATTGTTTACTGTCGAGTACAATGGAAAAAATATAAGAGCAGTAATTTAATTACAAGGAGATTTCGATGCCAAAGTTATGGACATATAGTAATACTACTAAAATGTGAGAAATGTGCAGAAAATCACTCTCTCGGCAAATGCCCCTATCAAAACAATTAAGAAATATTTAAGTGTTCAAACTGCCAGGGCAAACATGGGTTTTTCAGACGATCTATGTCCAATAATGTAAGCAATTGCCGAGAGTATAAATTCTAGCATGTATCTTCTGAATAAAATTAACAAGGCTGGATAGAAGTACTATAATTCAAACTTCCCGCCTATTAACCGAAATGTTTTCTTGATTCATTCAAATGTATCTTGGGGACGAAGATGACAACCTCACAACAACAACAACAACCGCCTGAAACACTCGAATCGGACATTACACTCAGCTTCCTCTTTGAAGAACTAAAATCTATGCTAAATTTTGAGAATATATATCTTTTTTGGTTGCTTTCCTAACCAATGGAAAACTTCAAAGATAATTCTTCTATTAAAGCCAAATTAATCACCGAAACAGCCAATTAATTATCGACCGACTACTTTACTCAGCACAATAAGTAAGATTTTGAAAAAATCCGACTCACGAGAATCAATCCCCATTTGGATGAAAATCGAATAATTAAAGATGAACAGTTTGGCCTCTGGTCAGGCCTATCCTCAACTGACCAACTAGCCAGAATTCTGGACGATGTTACCGAGGCATTTAACAATCGTAAGTACACATTAATGGTTCTGATGTACATCCAAAAGGCATACCATACTGTTTGGCTACATGCATTTTCTAAAGTCTACTGGAATATATTTCCCAAAATACTTAAATCAAATAGGAATATCAAACGAAATTCTATACTTACTTCAATTCTAGGTTATCACAGCCCCTATATGCTTCTTCTGGATTTTCCAGGGAATAATGATGGCAAAAAATTCAAATCACAACTCCCTTTATTTTTTGAGTAGTATTTATATTTGAGAGTACAGTAAACAATATAGCATTTGTGTAAGTATTCATCTTACATATTTTTTTTTTTGTACACATTGGACAGACTCTAATGTATATATCCATAACAATTTTTTATTAGTATACCAGCCGTAAAAAAACTTTACTTTGTACAAAAATTCATAACTTGGGAAAAGCAATTTTAACTTTTCAAAACCAAATTTTCTCACAAAAAAGTACTTTTAAAAATTATAATAAAGAATAAGGGTTCCCATTTGAAAAAAAAATTGTTCCTGAAACCAGCATATCAGCAGCAGAATTTTTTTTTAAATATTATCTACTGCTCCAAAAACAAACACAGTTATGCCTTGAATTTATTTTCTATCATCAATAATTACCGAGAAAAAGAGGGTGGACTTAGCCGAGACACCCTGTATGTATATGTAATAAGATAATGGGTCTGGTCGTTAGGAATGCTAATGGAACACTGACAGGAATCATGGAAGTCTAGAAGCAAGGCCCGTTATTCTGCCATCTTTGCTGTAGATTGTGAGCTAGGCATAATTCCCCCTTCAGGCGTGACAAAACAAAAAGCCTGCTCTTCCAGAGAAAACCGCAACTGGGTGTGCCATAAATTCTAAAGACAACAAAACACTTGTTCAATTAACCAACTATGAGGATTATCTCGTAAGAGAAGAGATTGAAATTCAGAAGGAAGAAAACTGTTAAAAATAGGACTCCACCTAAGCATAACATGGCTGTCCCCACACTGAATAGAAATGAAAATGCAAAATAAACGGTTTCTAGAAGCAATCTTATGGGATGGGTGTACTCGGCAGGGGAAACTGGATATGGAAAGAAAAATTAAGCACCATCCACTACCTACCAAGGTGGCGGCGTAACAGTCCCCAATCCCTGGTCGTATCATGTTTTTTTCTCAGTGCCTCATTTGAATTCATTCAACGGGACATGACCCTCATTGAAGAAGCTCATTGTAATCTGCGCCAAACTTCGCATTAAACTACTGACATGGTTCTATACCCTAAAATTTGAGTGTTATTTTCTAATTATTCAATTACATATCAGCATATGCTTATCATTCCATCACATTCAGTACATTTATGTGGCTTCCGGCCAGTATATGTTCGCAGATAAAACCTCCAGATTGTATCTACTGAAATCAGCTTCACTACATTTATACTGGTTCTCGCCACTATATGTTCGCACACTCTTAGTCAAAACTTCGGACTGAACGCAACTGAAATACCATTCGCAACATTTCGCGTATGTTATAACATTTCGTAACATTCGCCGGTCCCAGTTCGCGTAAGTTATATCTAAGTTCCGGATTGGGACGGGAATATATATATTTATATAAATTACGTTAAAATAAACCTGGACATTAACCTAATAAAACTGCTGATCCCAACTTTTCCTATTTCCTTTATAATATCCTAATTTTCCCACAGACCTTCAGTCTTGTATATGTTGTTAGAGTGTAAGTTTATATTGTAATTAGTAGGGTAAAAAGACCGGTTCTGGCGCAAGGGCTACGGAGCCAAGTCTTTTTTGGGGGTTGCAAGAACGCCGCTGCCATCATCCAAATCAATGAGCTTAATTCAAAGATGACGTCATCAGATTAAATATTATCCAAATCGCGCCCCACCCCCACCCCCCAGGCCAGACCTAAATTCAAAAGATAGCCCCCAACCTCCCACCCCACCCCAGACCTAAATTCAAGAGAAAAAAAAAGATTTCTACATGACCTTGAATCGAACCAGCAAACCCAGCACTCACAGTCGGTTATCTAAACCAGTAGACCACCGATGCCACTCGGTCCTATGTAGAAAAAGATCTCGTCTATAAATTTATGTGCGTTGTACGAGCGCGTTCCAAGTTAGTTGTTTAGTTGTAGTAGTGTGTTTAAAAAAGTTTTTTTTATTACTGCTTACACCTATTAATTATAGCACGTAGATTTCAACGGAAGAGAGAGAGGAAGTTAAGATGACGCAACATTTAAGCTGATAAGAAGGTTTTACATATATATCGCAGAGCAGCTCGCTATCATCCTATCTTCGACCTTGAGGTCAATCTAATGCGATAACTTAGCATTATTTTTTTTTAATTGAATTTCAGTCGGTCAGAAGACCGCACAACCGCTGTTATGACTCACTCGAGACATATATAGATAAAAACAGTTGGTTAGAAGATATTGCATAATTGTAGATGTCCTTGGTCTTATCAGCATATACTGTTTAATCACACCAAACCATTATGATACTGGGTGTTAACATTATACCTATTAAAAAATGCATACCAGCTAATAAATATTTTTTGAGGCGTTAGAATAAAAACTCATTTATATAATTGTTTTACAAATTTTTTATTATCAATTTGTTACAATGACATGTTTATGGTATAATACATTGAATAATTAATAAAACTCATTTATTCAATTTTTTATGGTATAATACACTGTTTTGATCAATTAATACCAAAATATTTATAATGTATCATAAAAAACATAAAATTAATTTTTTGGTCTAATATGTTTACGCAAACGTTAATCTGCATCAATATCCTGCACTAAAATGTCCCGTGTCCATAGGCCAACGAGTTTATTCCATCAGGCAGGATGAACCGTTTATTATCTGAGGCTGAAAGGCTTCGTTTATTAATTAAGGTGGAGTAGACTTTATGCCCTACCGACCGAATCGATTTCATTATGCTTAACATCGAGACATCGTTGAATAGGACGGATTTATAATCGGCAAATCCACGTTTCTTAAGCGTAGATCTTTGCACGCCTTTTGCACGCTTCTTTATATCCCCATCCACATCAATAGCATACATCTTCGGACGCAATGCAACCACTTCGGTAATTATGCGCCCATCCACTTCATCCTTAAATTTCCCCAATACCTTTTTATTTTTAATTGAGAAATTCGGATGGCTTGGATGATATCCTGACGTGTCAAAATGATCTTCCATTTCCAGCATATCCTTAAAAATGTCGTCTGTGCTGATACGGTACAATAGGGAGTCCGTATCCGTATATATTAAACGAAGCCGTTCTGGTCCATATTTTTGCAGCATAATGGAGTAATGAAATTTGAAAATTATATCCTTCGAGATCTCCAAAATAGAAAAGCCCACGTACGGAACTTTGTTAAAGTATATCCTCGTTTTGGCCATCCTAACACCAACCAAATTCTCATCATATATTTTAGCATCGAGGAATGTTGGCTTTGCAATTAATTTCATTAATCTGCTATCATTAGTGACAAGCTCAAAGTTCATCCTTTTACGCACATTCTCCATAGTCTTCCCAAAGTTTGCATTATTATATAATTTGTACTGATTCTTCTCAAAATCGTTGGTTGCACGAGTCCTCATATCCGTGTTTAATTTGATGTAAGGAAGAAGCCATGGTGATTGCTTAAATCGAAGGGCTCTACGAACCCGCACCAGCTGCAGCCCATAATCGAGGGCCTGTTTAAGAGCAATGTAGTGAACCACGTATCTCTCCCGCTTGCCAAGATGAGGAATCAATTTTTTAATATTTCCCTCACTGTTAGGAGGCGCCATTGTTTCTGCAAGAAACGGGAGGTCGTTGTGAAGCGGATGAAGATGTTCTGGATATTCCAGATCCACTTCTAATATATATCCAAAGTCGGAATCATCAGGGATGTCTTGAACTTGAATCTCTTCCGGCTGTTCCACCCATTCAAAGCCTCCATAAGGTAAAAACCTACTCTGTGCATCACCATATAAATTGTTTGCATCGTAATACATGATGAATACTGACTCTTGCGTTGGATCATAGGTTTGCATGTATTTATTATTGGCCTTGCAATACCGTAGGGAAGCCTGGCAGATACCTCCTCTTATGCCACGTTCGACCATTAGAATCATTTCATAATCAAGCAGAAGTTCCAATTTAATGCCTGTTAACCTCAACATAGCATCCCACGCCATCCCGGGAGCAGTGAAATAATGCGCAGGATCGATTTTATGAGTACTCATTGTCACACGTCTAAAGTTTCAAAGACATCAGCCAGCAACAAAACATCAGTCTTTAAATAGATATCACTATATTCTCCCAACGTTGTACAATGAAGCTCGTTCCACACCTTCACTGCATGGTTATAATCCTCTTCGCCAATATGGCTGTCCGTCAAGGCGTTGTAGAATGCAACCTTAGGTGGTAAATTTTCTTCATCCAATTTCTGCCAGGAACTCACATAGTCGTACGGGAAAACGCCTTTTCTTAATACAAGGGGCAGCTGCGTTTCAGTGAAATATTTCGCAGTTTCCATGAAAGAAGATTTTGGTAAGTAATTAACTAGTTGAGCCAGACTCTCTGCCATGAATCTGAATGAATCCAAGAAGCGAAATTGAATACCATTAATGTACTTTGCAAATGAAATAAACTTCTCTTCAGTATGAGGTATTACATTAACTCTGCCTGGAAGTTTCCCCAATTCTTTAATAATAAAATGCGAATCGTACCCGCTGAGATTGTGAATGAATACTGGAACATAAGTTGGTTGCCGGCATCGCAAATTACAATTATTACATGCAGCGCCCCTATATTTGCCTGAAATATGACAATGATCCCGCACCTTATGGTTGGCTTCGCTGAATGTATGATTGCAGAGATAACAGGTATCAGCTGCCTTCCATTCTCTTTCTTCTAACTCACTAATCACTATGTCCACATTTTTGTTTAACATCTTGCCAATGACTGTTGATAAATCGCTTAGATGACGTAAGAATTTTTCGGCTGCATTCTCTCCCCTATATAGAAATGGTTCTTTAAGCGTCCAAAGATGTTCTATTTCATCGGGGGGTTTTACATAGGCGCAGAAAGAAAACGGTTCATGTTCCTGATAGTTTCTTGTAGATGATCGGGCTGGGGAAGGCGCACATGAATGTATAGGTTTTAAAAGGCACTCGAAATCGGCGTAAATCACAAAATTTGCTTTTAGCTGACGTTCAACGTTTTTAAATTCTATAAAAGGTTCTTCAGTTGGGAGTTTAACAGCTGCTGGAATGTTATCGCCACAATATATCCTGTGTTCTTGTAGTTTATCCTCTGCTGATTTTCCATAACGCCCATCAAAGTGTGTAAAACAGCGTTTACACAACTGTATTGCATGCGCATAGTTTGTTTTTGCCCGGAAACCACCCTATTGAAATGTTTAATAAAAACATAATGTTGTTTTTCTCCATCTTGCATGAGTAAAAGGTCGCGATGGTCTTGCAGTTCTTCTTTAACAACCTTCAGCGGGTAAACACTATTATCACCATCCAACCCGAATACATTTATTGATATATTGTTTTACTTTTTCGAACTTTTTGATCTGGTGAAGAGGCGTGGGGAATGAAACGCCCTCAAAATTATAAGGATGGACCAGCGTTTTATATTTACTAACACGTTGAGGGTCTTTATCCACAAATTTTGCTAATACAGCATATTTAAAACACTCCTCGTCGTAATTCTCCGGATTTATACAAGCCTTCTTAGCAGCGATAGATTTAGGAAGTTTGATATATGTCGACCCTCCTAGCGGCTTGTACATATTTATCCGCAACCTTGCTCCATCTATCCCAACCAGCTTCCATCCCCTCTTCTCTAACTGTGCCTCTTCCATTTCGTTCACTAATTTCTTGAATATATGTTCGAGAAACTCACCGATATCTGTGTCCATATAAATGGCCTTATTCCGAGTTTTAAATGATCTATCAGTTTGTTCCCCGAGTGTGTTCTCAAACAGACATTCCACCACTATATTAATTTTTAGCGTACGTTTCTCTTCCAATTGTTGTTTAATGAGCTCGTATAGACGCCTTTTAATCGACTGCAGAAACGTAGATAGATCTTCAAATTCCGCTGATTGCAGAAAATATGACCTTATTCTCCCCCCGACATGCCGATTCATATTCTTCAGATGCCCGTTTCAACAATTCCGCTTTAGTTGGTTCCACACATGCTTTTTCAGCGCCTGAATTATCATATCGAGCTTTCTTTACAGGAGGTCGGTCAGCACAGACTATTTCATGTCGCTCGCCGTTATATCTATTCAAAAAAGTCCGTTTACAGCCCTTACAGACATACATCTGGTTTGCATTACAGTATCTTTGGTGGCGATAGAGATTCTTCTTCAAAGTGAATGTTTTTCCACCTTTCTCACAGCTAAATGTTGCCATCTTGAACGATGTTTAACGTGTAGGAAGTCACACTAAGACTGAGATCCATACCTCACGCATCTATATTTATACCTTCGGGAACCGACTTTGCGCATGCGCATAACTTTTCCCAAAATGTAACACAATCTAGAGTAATAAAGTACAAAACAAGTTGTAAGCATGTGCATAGCATTTCTCAAATGTGACACGATCTAGAGTAATAAAGTACAAAACCATTGTTGCGCATGCGCATAGCATTTCTCAAATCTAGAGTAAATTGGTATATTAATAAACAGAAATAGCACTTTTAGGAGACAACCTAACCCCCCCACCTCCGCCTCAAAGGTGCCTAAAATGCATTTTCCCAGAGAAATATTTCAAATAAAAATTGTAGATCCTTGTATGTGTAGTTGATATATCAATTTTACTGAAAATTGTTGGAACTATTTTGAAATGATTGCAAAATCCATTCAGTAAAGTGGTACTTCCGCTTGAGGAATTTCGACAGATAACGTACTTCTGGAACCCCATGTGATACCCCAGACGGACTAGCGTGTTTGAACTAATTACTATAACACTAAACAGAAAATGGTTAAATATTACGTAATGTTCTAAAAATAGATCTTTAGAGGCGGTGACCTTGAAAGGAAGTTAAAACTATAAACAATTAGCTATCGAATATGCATATTTACATATTTGTAAAAAAATGAATGTGTGTGTGTGTGTGTGTCGGATTCATTGACCTTTAGATAGCAAGACTATGCATGTTTTTTGCAACATTGTGCCAGACTTGATTGAAGTATTATTATTTCGCGCTGTTTGAAACACCAATTTTGGCGGAAAAAAAATTTTTAAAAAACTTGTTTTATTTCCTTAAAAATATAATATTACAAATCATTCACTCATTTCATTTATTTATTGTGATGAAGAACCCTCTGTAATCTATAAAAACAGATTTAAATGATAAATATAAATACAAGCGAGAGTGTTTTCTACTTCAAACACGCATGACCAACTCCATGCCGGCCTGGTCATACTCTGAATATAAACTCTCGCAGAAGGTTGGAGGGGTGAGGGCAAATGAGGCAATCCCCACTTTACATCATTAATATTCCCCCTACTGCCAATAGAAAGAACGCAGTGAATTTTAGGTGAACAATAGGGCATATATGTAAGCAGTTTTTCTCTTCCAAAAATATTTTTTAAGAAAATGCACTTAGTATTCCAAATTAATGAAATTCATCGGTGTTTTTATGGAAAAATCATAAAAACTAAAAACTGTTCAGTAAAACACAGTTCCGGCTTACTAATTTTTCTTGAAACTCGGAATTTTGGCA